>JAWLRI010000426.1:63823-104990 GCA_034781795.1 Crypturellus tataupa
CCTCGCTTGCTTCACAGCATCGTTTATTTTGTATTATGTGCCCCGCAGTGGCGCAGGTCGGACTCGGCATGGGACCGCGCTCCGACGCTGATAGCGGAGCTCCTACTCGGACTCGGGCATCTCGATGAGTGGAGCGGCGAGGACGCGACGGGAAAAATAGATGGAATCCGCGGCAGTCGTGGGGTTTCCCACCAGATTCGCGGGGGTCGTGGCGAATCCGCGGCGGTTCGGTGCTAGGCTCCGGCGCGGACAAAGGGCTGCGGCGCGCGGGTGGGTGCGGATTTCGCGGCGGCTGCGGCGCGCGGGGCTGGCGCTTATCGTGCTCGGCCACGGCAGCCTCGGGCTGGGCGCCATCGTGCACGGCTCCGTGCTGCGGCACGTGGCCGGCACCAACCGCGCCGGCACCCCCGAGTACGCGGTGGCCAACGTGGTGTCCGTGGTGTCGGGGCTGCTGGTGAGAGCCGCGGCGCAGGGGGCCCCGCGCTGGGCGGAGCGGGCCGGCCGGGGCGGGGGCGGTGCTGCCCACGGTGAGCGCGGGTGTCTCCCTGCAGAGCGTCGCCGCGGGCATCGTCGCCATCCTGGTGTCCAACGACCTGTCCCGCGTGGCTCTGGTGAGTGCGGGGTCTGGGCCGAGCGGGGCTAGGCGCAGGGGCCGGTGCGCGGCCCAGGCCTGGGCGCCTCCCGCTCCCCTGGACCTTGTCCCCGGCAACTCCTTCCGCCTCCGGCGCCTCGCAGGTGCCGGGTGCCTCCCGGCTGCGCGGGGAGACAAAAGAGTTGCAACCAGGATGGGCAGTGTCTTCGGCCGCTGCCAGGGCCAGCCCTGCCGGGGCTGCCACAGAGCGGAACCTGCACCCCTGGAGCAGCCCGGGGGCACCAGAGAGGAGAAGACGAGAGCCTGGGCACAGTCTCCGGGGCACAGGGTTGCCGTGTTTGCCCACACAGGCCTCAGCCTGGTCCCCGGCAGCCCCATTTCCTGGCACTGTGGCCACAGAAGGGCAGGTGGGCCCAGCCCTGGGCAGTGGCAGGACAGGCTCTGGCTGCGCTGTGCTTGCGCTGGCCCTGGCTCTGTACTGATGTGTCTCCTTGCCACCTGCAGCACTGGGCCCTGCTGAGCGTGTCCCTCCTGAACAGCTTGCTGTCCACCGCATGCAGCGTGGGCCTGGCGCTGGCCATTGCCCTCACCGTTCGCAGCCGGGGAATGCGGCTGGTCATGGGTTGCAACAGCGCAGCACTGCCCGCTGATGCTCGTGCAGCCATTGTGACCAACGACTGCCCTTTCAACACTACGCGGATCTACGTGAGTGTGCGGGCTGGCGGGAGCCTGGGCCGGCTCTGCCCCTGGCTGCATGTGCGGCCTGCCCACTCCTGCCGCCTGCGGGACCTCAGCATCTGCTCTGCAGGACACAGCCCTGGCGCTCTGGTTCCTCTCCCTAGCGCTGTCGGCCACGGAGGCTGTGCTGTCTGGCAGGTGCTCCTGGATGGCTTTGATCGTGCAAGGCATCAGGCCGTGTGCACGCGCCTCCCTCAGCAAGCAGGTACGTGGACCGCAGCGCCTGCCGCGCTCCGGCCTGGCTTTCCTTAGCTGCAGTTGAAGGTGCTGGGGATGCTGGGCCCTTGTCCTGAGCAGGAAGCTCAACCGCTGGTGCAGATACTGGGGGTGGTGGCCTGTCTCAAGGGGGCCTGGGGCCCTCCTGGCAGGGCTGCAGCAGTGGCTGAGCCCCTTCTGCACAGCCCTGGCCAGGTGCTGGTGGCCTTTAGCTTGGTCACAGAGGGCCCCTCTCTGTGTGTCCCATGGCTTAGTCTGTTCAGTCCCACTGCCCTGTGCAGCCTTCCAGCCCCTTCCAGCCACTTGCGGGGCCCTGCACCCTGTTTTTACCATGCACATGGTTTTGGAGTCGCTTTCCCTCTAGCTGTCTAGGCCAGGTGAGATGGAGGCGGCGCCACCACGTGAGACGCGGCAGCTCCTGAGGGGACTCGCTGACTCCTGGGTGTAGCTGGAGGGTGAGTGCAGTGCGGGGCTGCACCTGGGGCGACAGGGTGGCCTCTGCTCTGGCTTGCGCATGCAGGTCTCCGTCATCACTCCTGGGAGAAGGCCCCTGCCGGACCAAGCCCCATGAAAGGGTCCCAAGGAGGGTGCAAGCCCCGGGCCAGGCCATGACGCAGCCCTGCGCTCACGTCACGACCCTGCAGGTGCTGCTGGAGGGCCCCCGAAGGGTGAGGCTGCTGCCCTGGATGCGGTGCGGGCAGGGAGGCTGCGGGAGCCGCGCACGCAGCCATCACCCATCCTGGACAAGCTGATGGCGGCACTGGGCACTGGCCCCTTCCTCAGCTGCAGCCACAAGGAGCCTCACAGGGCACGGAGGCTCTGGGGGACTCAGTGCAGGGGTGGCTGACGGGTGGGCAGAGGCGCCCGTGGCGCCCGGGGGCAGGAGGCCCTGGCTCCTGCTCGCCCCTCTGCAGAACAGTCGCTGCCTCTGCTGGTTCCTTGGGTTAATAAAGATTTGATTCCCACCCTGGCTGCTCTGAGTGGCTGCCCCCGTGGGGGATGCTGGGGAAGGGCCGCAAGCAGGTAGCCAGACCCAACTTCCTGCTTGCCCCCCCTGGGGGCCAGGGTCCCACAGCACCTCCCATCGCCGTGGAGGTCATGGATTTGGCAGGGGAGACGCAGGACAGCGAAGGCCATAGCGCTACGGACAGGAATTGGGGGGGCTGAGATGTCTTTATTGAGGGAACTGGGTAGGGAGTGGAAGGTCGAGTGCTGCCGTCCACTCACTGGAAGGAGAAGCTGGTGCTCGGGAGCCCCCCACACCACTGGCCGAGGAACTTGAGCACGTCCTGGCACGCGGGGCTGTGGGATGTCTGCAGGGCGAGAGGCTGCCTCAGCCTGCTGGCGAGAGCAGCGAGGCCGCCCACCACTGCTCTGTGCCCCAGCAGGGCTGCACGCACAGGCCTGGCGCTCCCATTCATGCCCGCCCAGCAGCAGGGTGAGGCAGCCAGTCCCCAGCAGCACCCAGCTGGGCAGCGCCGGGCGCTCAGCTCCACGGAGAGGCCCTGCGCCTGACGGAGGAGCCAGGGGCAGGATGAGGGAGACCCCCCCACACACACTCTGCCCTCTTGGCTCACCTTGACGGCCATCAGGAACTTGTTCCACATGTCTTTGTCAGCTTCTCGGCCCGGCCGCTTGAACTCCAACTTGTTCCTCAGCACAGGGTACCCTGCACACAGCAGCACCCACATGGCGGGCCAGGACCCACACAGCGGGTCAGGACCTGCCTCCCGCAAGGGCCACGGTCTCCATGCACCCAGTGCAGGCCCAGTCCATGGAACTGGGAGAACCTCGTTCCCAGTGTGTGTGGGATGTATGCATGCACGTGTCTCTGTGTGTGTATGCACATGCACACGTGTGTGCTCGCACACACGCTTGCTCACGCGCGTTCCAACCCTGGGCTGCGTCTCCCAGGCACTGCTGTGGGACGCTGCGCAGGGCCGACCTGGCACTGCTGCCATAGTGTCCCGCTGTCCCGCAGTGTTCCTGCCTCCCTCCCCGTTCTCAACCTGCGCTCACCGGTCAGCACACAGGGCAGGGAGCGCACACCAGTACTTGCAGCCACGAGAGAGGCTTCGTACGTGTCACGCTCATCCTGTGGGAGCAGCTGCTCCAGTCGCTGGTCCATGGACATGGTGAGCACCCAGTCCCTCACCTCCTCCCGCTTCTCCTCCTGCGGGACAGAGACCGGGGGGACTCCCCTGAGTTGGCCAGGCCCAGTGCCCCCTTCTCAGCATGGGAGGACAGGGCCCTCCCACAGTGCTGCGGCTGCAGCTCCACTTGCTGGAGCTGAAGGTGGGGGACACTCACAGGCACATGCTGCTGTGCTGGCAGTGGCACCTCAAAGGGAATGTCTGTCCTCTGAAAATCCGAGTGGTCCAGGGAATCCAGGTTCCCTTCTTCAATGGCCTGCAGGAAGAGGAGCACCGGGCACTCTGTGTCCCACACTACCCCTTGCTGGAAGAGGCCAGTGCAGACTCAGGGGACATTTGGCGGCATGGCCACAGCAGCAGTGCAAGGCCCCAGCACCCGCTCAGGTGCTCTGCGCCGCGCAGGGAGCAGCCCAGGAGGACCTGTGTGCCAGGAAGGCCAGCGCCATGACACTGCCCGGACCTTTGGCCACGTGTGACGACATTGGGTGGCATCGCGGCTCCCTGCGGGCTGCAGCGCCCTGGGCTTTGCTCTCGGTTTGCAGTCGTGCTGCTCAACCCAGTGCTCCAGCACACAGGTAACTCCTACTCACCTGGGCCTGCCTGGTAGGACTGTCTCCCATTGACCATTTTACCGGCAACTTTTACTGTGCCTGCCCCACCCCACTTAGCTAATTGCAGAATCCCAAAGACACATTTGTAATTACCTCTGCTGCCAAACACCATTTAAAGCTAGCTAAGAATGCTATTCGAGGTGAGTACTGATTATAGATATTCACACAAGAACAATTTGACTGCATGTGGATGGCCGAGCACAGTGCAGCACGGCTTTTAGCACTGAGCTCCATGTGCCTGATGGAATGGTGAGTAGGACTCACCCCCCGGCCCCACTGTACATGTTAGTCTCACGGATGACAGCTAAAGACTCCTGTGCTCGTGCTGGGCTATCCAGGGCCCCTTTTATCATGGTTGGAGCAGTGGGCAGTAGCAGTTTGGGCGTCCACAGCACAATCCACACGCTGGGGCTGGCATTCCTGATGCCCTGTCCATTAGCACTGTGCTGGTCAGGCCCTCCAGGGCAGCAGGCTGCCCACTGTAGGGCCACATGACACGTGTCTCTGAAATGCTCTAGCCTGTCAGGTGACCTCAAGAAAGGAAAGATGAAATGGGAAGCTTTTTCCAAGCCATTGCTGACAGTGCTTGGAAGACTGGTACACCAATACTTGGCACCTTCCTAGGGTTCAGTGTTTTGTGATGGCCAGTCTGTTAGAGAAGGAGCTGACTGGCATGAGGATTCAACGTCTGACTCTTGGATCACAGTGGCTAAAGCATTAGGCCATGCCTTCCCCCTCCCCGCCCCAGGATAATGTTTCTTCTCTTGCAACCACTCGGATAAGATCATCCTGAAGGCTGCAATAGCACTTGCAGTCCTGAAGACCATAGCCTCGAATAGCCTGTCAGGCAGCAACCTGGATGCACAGTGATGTGGTCCTGTGCCAGGTGAAACAGTCATAGCCTCCCAGATGGCCTGCACGGCCAGTCCTGCCAAGAGCCAGTGCTGGCACACTCGGGCATTTCTCAGGGCCCTGCATTCTGCCAGCATCAGCTCACACAGGGACTGCCACACCTGGGCCCAGGAGCACCCTGGCCAACCAGGGGTCTGTGCTGGCCCCGCAGCACAGTGATATTTTAAGAATAATGTCTCTCTACCTGGAAGATTATACTCACATCTGAAAGGTCCAGGAAGCGGTTCAGGAAGATGAATGCCATGTTCTCCCAGTGGACTGCCTGGTGCAGAGAAAAGCAAGCGAAAACAGGCAGTTGTTTCAGCTAACTTCATGGGCAAAACTTCCTGAGCATGATGTGGTTCTGCTCAGTGGCAGCATGGAGGGAAAGCGTGCAGCATCGCTCACCATCCCTGCAGACCACTTCAGGGGGACCTGCTGGGATAAGCAGCCCCTCAGCCACAGGCAGAGCCCAGTGTGGAACCTGGCACTACCACACAGCCAGCGCGGGCGGGTGACAACGCGCTGCTGTTGACCATATGTCCTGCATGGGGGCAGTGGTCAGTCTGCAGCCTTCGGAGTGTCAGTCAGGTACCAAGTCAGGTGGACTCCAGTTAAAAGACTCCTATATCTACAGTAGTAGAGGGAACACAATGTGGCCTCTATCCCTTGCAGTACATATGCCCTTACTGTCTCAGTTTCCCCTTCTACCACCTAGGCCCACACCATGAGGAAACATAGGAATGAAAAGACATTTGGAGGAAAGGCCTCCAAAGCCAGTATTTGGGTACTGACATATCCATGAGGCTGACAGAGAGCTGGGAGATGACTGGAGGAAACAGCGTTCAGAAACCCTGAGCCCAGGCTTTACATGTCCTGAGCTCCCTGCAGCAGACAGCTCTTACCTTGGCAGCAGTCCCAGCTTCATAGAAGGCTTTGTCTGCAGGAATCAACTCTGTGTGACGAAGCAGGGAGATGGACAGCTTGGCAGCCATAGCATCCTGCAGACACAGAGGACAGTAAAGCCACAACAGTCACACACAAAAACTGTGTAGCTATCGGGCTAGAAGGGATCTCGTGACATCACGGGGCAAGAACTTGAGGCGTTCCTTGGGACAGGAACTTTGCACCCACATATTCCTAATGCATTTGTCTAACTTAAAAGCCTCCAAGGACTGAACTTTTAAGAGCTTCCATTCATGGCCATGCTAAAGTGACAGTCCCTCAAAAGAAAAATCTATTTTTTCTGTCTAATCTGTGTTCTCCTTGTGGTAATTAATATACAACTAAAGAGCTAGAAAACAGATGATTCCTTTCCTGTTCTAGCAGTTTTTTTCTCTTGTCATCTCTTCCTTCAGGCTATTCCCACAGAAAGTGCACTCCAGGCCTCTTTCCTATCTGTTCTGTTCTCTGGGCCCTTTTGGAGCAGTTCCTATTTTTCAGTCTGGATACTCCATCTGAAGCCTCACCCATCCTGGGTGGACTAATAAGATGAAGGACTAATTCCTGCTTCCTGTGCTCTCCTCTAGTTTATACTTCCTAATATAACAGCTGTCTGTCTGTGCAGGAACTTGGCACTGCTGACACATATTCAGCTATGATCCAATGTACTCTCACTCAATCCCTCTAACTACCTGCTTCCCATCTTGTGTTTGAACTCTCGGTTATTGCTGCTTGAAGGTACTTCTCTGGGCCTGGCCCACAGGAATAGCACCCCTCTTTTCCGATTAAGTCTCTCTATTCACCTTTTCTGCACCTGCATTCTCTTGTTTCTAGAGTTAAACATCCTATATGATATTTATGGAATGTACATCACAGAGTCACAGAATGACTAAGGTTGGAAGGGACCTCTGAAGATCATCTAGTCCTCTACACAAGCAGGCACAGTGCACAGGAATGCATCTGGGCGGCTTTTGGACATCTCCAGAGAAGGAAACTTAACAGCCTCTCTGGGCAGCCTGCTCCAGTGCTGCCATCTTCACAGTCAATTTTTTTTTCTCTAATTCAGACAGATTTTCCTGGGTTTCAATATGTGTCCGTTGCTTCTTGTCCTGATCTCCAGTTCCTCCCACTTACTGTGAGCTCTTATAGCACTACATTGCTATTCTCATGTATCCATGGTGCAAAGTGATCCGTGAAGTGGAACAGTGAACTATGGATAGCCCTGAACCTGCACCTCTCCATAGGACTCCATATTTAGGATGCTGACCAGACAAAGGAACTTTGAGGCCTTACCAGCTGCTTCACACCCTGAGCAGCGGAGCGGATGGCATAGTAGTGTGCTATCAACAGCATGGTCTCAAACTCTTCATGTGCTGCAGTGTTTGCTTCACTTGACTTTAACAAATTTTCACTCTGAGGAAGAGAAAGAGGTAAATACTGAGGAAGAGAAAGAGGGAAAAATGTGAGCACAGGGCCCTCTTCATCCACCTGAGCATGTGGGAGAGAAGTCTGAGATATCTAGGCATCCCTTGGAGTTTGAAAATGCACTGGGCCTTGAGTGCTCTGGGACCTACAGAGCACTGGAGGAAGGAGTCTGCAGGAGAAGGAGAGAGCCAGGGGTACTGTGGAAGGACACCATGGGAAGCAACATTGAGTTGGGGGATTTGTGGCTTTTGTTTTTGCTAGAGGGAGAAATTTGTGAGATAGAGACAGAGAAGAGGCAATCAGGGGCTCTAGCTGAGGGCAGGAGTGTTTGGGACAGGGAAGAAGGAGCAGAAGGCTTTCAGCATCTCTGGAGAAGATGAGGAGAATTCTTAATTTCTAGGCTCTGTACTTCTGTGCTTTTATCAGGTCCCTGCCTCACTTAAGCAGACAAATACAGGTGTAAGAATCACAGAACCTCAGAATGGTTGAGATTAGAAGGGACCTCTAGAGATCACCTAGTCCAATCCCCTGCTCCAGCAGGGTACTCCCAGAGCACAGGGCACAGGGTGGCATCCAGGTGGGTTTGGAAGATCTCCGGAGGAGCCTCCACAGTCTCTCTGCGCAGCCTGTGTAAAGGGTCTGGCACTCTCACAGTAGAGAAGTTCTTCCACAGGTGGAGATGGAAGAAAAGTAGGGACATCCCATGCACCACCAATACAGGGAGCTCTGCAAGTGCCAAAGTCCACACCCACTGCCACTCTATGACCTGCCCTGACCTACTTTAGGATTTGGCCTTCAGTGCAGGGTTGTCAGCTTCTCTGACTTCTCTTGCCTGGCCATGTCCACTCCACTGGATCCTTCTTATTCTGTTATCCCTCCTATCACTTCTTCATCTCACCAGCAACTGTTTCTCTGTTCCCCACAGGAGCTACCTGGCATGTTGGAGTTTAACAGGGAGTGGCGGCTCAGGACCATACTCACCAAATTGAAGAGAACATCACGCAGGTCAGCCCAGCTGGAGTAGGCCTCAGCACAGTTCATGCCAGATGCATTCACCATCTCCACAAAGAGACGCTTGTAAATGTTGAAATTCTGCAAGAAAAAAAGAGGAGAGAAATCTTGAGGGATCCAGAAGGAGAATCAGCAACACTCTGTGGCACTCCTGCAGTCAAACACAGGCTGTGGGAACGTCAGCTTGACGCACAGCTCCTGGAGCAGCACTGCTGCAGACTGCTCATTGTAAGGGGTGCTATAGCACAAGGCAGGGGATGCTCCTGCAGCCAGCACTCCGGTACAGCACATGTTATCTCATTCTGGACTTGGTGGCTTAGGCATCTAAAATAAACATGATGACTCAAAACCCTCCAGCACCTTCCCAGTGGAGAACATTGCAGGGAAACTGAGGAGTCCCGGAAGAAGCCATAGCAAGGTAGAAGAAACCTCTGAAAGCCTGAACCATGCAGCGTGTCACAGCACGTGGCAAATCACACCAGGATGTCATGTTGTGTCTATTACCTGTGGGTTGGCAGGTGCTCCATGGTGGATGTACAGGCTCAGGGCTTTGTCCCAGCTGCCCTCCCGGATGAGGTGGGTCGCATACAGAGCTACATACTTGTGCAAGACTTTATAGTTCTGTAGGAGACATAGAAAGCAGTAGCATGAGATTCACAAACTGAACACTTATGACTAGGGAAGGGAGGCCTAAGATATGTACACACAAACCCATACACACCTATTCCAGTGGTGAGTTGAGCATAACCAGACAAAAATCACACCGCACACAGCAGATTTGGCTTTTGATTTGGACCCCACATGACATCCTGGCTAGCTGATGCTGTGCTGATCTTTCATTTGTGAAAAACAAAGCTCACCACTTGCCAAAGGAACACTGTCAAATACCTAAAGGAAGCAGTACCTCCACAAATGTGGCACCAGAGGTAGCAATTCCAAACCAGTACTTGTTATTCTGTGAAAGAATAAACCTAAACACTTGCTGGGCTGTAGACTTTCAGGATATGTGAGGTTACCCTAGGGCCTTTTGCAAAAACTGTCAGATCTCTGAGACTGCCAGACTCCTTGGAGCACTGCTCACTTACACTGCTCCCATAAACACTTTGGTAAAGGCTGATGGTGGTAGACTGTGGAGAAATCCCAGCTTGGGAAGATCCTGTTTGACACAGGCCTAAATAAGCTCAGGAGGTGAGGAAGATAGTACAGAAGATGAGCAATGTCAGAAAACAGACCAACAGAAACAAGGTTGTTAAGCATATGAAAGAACAGAGCCATTATATTGTAGCTCAAAGTGAACACCTGGATGCTGATGAAACACAAGCTACAGGACAGCTTGAGATAAAGATTCAGTCTGAAATGTAACTTGTTTTGGTCCATATGAATTTTTTATGTGATTGTATAATCACTCTGTGCCAGCTGAGTCAAAAGTCATGAAGTTCTACACTGGTCATGAAGCAAGGTTGTGCCAGCACTTTGTTTTTAGAGGTAGATATGTACGAACATCTTCATGGAGTAAGTGTGTTAGTGTTGTGCTTTTGACTGATAATAAACTTGTCTGAGCCTTTGTCGTTCTCTAAAGAAGAAATTTAGAATTTCTTGTATAATTCAAACATCAACATGGAGGTCTCCAGAAATACAACTACTACAGCAAACACCATTCATATCACTAGAGGAGCCTGAAGCCAAATAAAAAAAAAAGTAAAAAAGTTGTAGAACCCAAATTCAGGTTACCGGTTACTTCATTGGAAACAAAATTCTAAAAATACAACAGGACACATAATGAATGTTTGCCTTAGTTATCAGTGTTTGCCTGAAAGATTAGCTGCATCCTATGTAGCTATTGCAGACTCTTCCCAGGAGTAACACCATTGTTTGCTCTGAAGCAATTCTTGGCTTTAGAGAATCAACAACTGTCTTCAGTTTAGCTCCATTATCACTGAACACAAACAAGCTCTCAGTAAATCCTGGAACTCTAGAGCATTTTCCTCCTGTTACCGCACTGTAGCACTGCAAAACAGTTTCATCTTAATTTTCTTGTTTTTCATTATTCTGTTGAGATCATTTTATTACTTTTAGGTCAGCAAAAATGCAAAGTTGTCAAATTTGCTTTCATGATGAAACGATGACTCATTTCAACTGATACCAGGTTTCTAAAGAACAAGAAGAAAAAAGGATTCTTCTACAAACAAATTTGCTTCCATGGTGCCAGTTTCTTTCAGCCTAGACTGGGGCCAAACTCTTCTTGGTGGTGGCCAGTGACAGGGCAAGCGGTAATGGGTATAAATTAAAACCCAGGAAGTTTAATCTCCAGATGAGGAAGAACTTTCCTGTGAGGGTGCCAGAGCCCTGGCACAGGTTGTCCAGAGAGGCTATGGAGGCTCCTTCCCTGAAGATCTCCAACCCAGCCTGGATGCCACTCTGTGTCCCGTGCTCTGGGTGTCCCTGCTGGAGCAGGGGGTTGGGCTAGATGATCCCTAGAAGTCCCTTCCAACCTCAACCCTTCTGGGATTCTGTAAACATCTCAGGTAGATCATTACAGTGTTCCACTAACCATAGAATTTAAGCCCAATATGTTTCTGGGTTCTAACGCTTCCCTGCTAGTGCAAATTGGTGAAGACAAGGACAGGGGAGAGGTGTTTTTTAAGCTGCTGCAGTGACACCTCATGCTCCCCACAGAAGTCTCTGCTCCATCCCTGCCCACTTGTCCCTGCTAGTTCTGCTCCCCGGAGCCAGGGTCCCGGCTCTGCCTCTTAAGGGCTCACATGGGCACTCACCTGCTTAGCTGCAACCTCAAGGCACTTCTCCCATTGCTCCCGCTCTGCATACATGTCCAGGGCAGCCATGACATCTACGCCTACCAGCTGGGTATAGAAACAGCCATAAATTCACAGTGCAGGAAAGGTTTCCTACCAGCATCAACGTGGGCACCAGGCCACCTAGGGCCTTTCTTCATGTACACACAGTCCCTCCTCCTTCACAGAAGAATATATCCAGCATGACACATCTAGTATACAAAAGCCATGACTCAGAAGCACACACAGACTCCTAAACTATGGGCATATTTGTGCAAAAGTCCCATGACAAACACTCCAAGGACTTGGGCTCCCCATTGTAAGAGAGACGTGATGCTACTGGCGTACGTTTAGGAAAGAACTTCTTAGTAGGGACTTGAGCATCTTAGGGACTGGCGCATCCCTCACATGATTAAAGGTTGAGAAAACTGGAACTCTGAAGAAAACTGAGAAGGGACCTTATCAATGTGTCTAAATACCCAAAGGGAGAGTGTAAAGAGGATGGGGCCAGGGTCTTTTCAGAGGTGCCCAGAGATAGGACAAGAGGCAATGGGCACAATCTGAAACACAGAATTTTCCATCTGAACATAGGGAAAAACTTCTTTACTGTGAGAGAGACAGAGCACTGGAACACATTGCCCAGAGAGGCTGTGGAGTCTCCATCCTTTGAGATATTTAAAAGCTTCTGCACAGGCTTCTGGGCAACACGCTCTGGGTGACTCTGCTTGGGCAGGGGGGTTGGACTAGATCATCTCCAGAGGTCCCTCCCAACCTCACTGTTCTGTGATCTGCACAGATTCTGATGTTGCTCAGGGACATCCCACATACATACCGAATCTACCTTTCCTTGGTTCTTTAGATATTCCTTGTAACGCTGGTCCACATACTCCTCTGACCTATTGAACAGAAAACGTCTTAGCAGACAGCGAGACTAATACTGTCTTGCCTTCGTGCAGAGGCTGTATTCAGCTTTGTCTGCTCTGTCATAAAGAAGACTTACAGCTGTGCCACACCTTTCTGGTCTGCTGCTGGAAGCATAGGTAGGAAGGAAAAAAGGGGCCTGGACAGCTCCATGTAGTATATTGTGTGAGGAGGAAAAGGGATCTCAGCACCTTCAGGAAGGAAATGTGAGTGTAGGAACATGACAAAAGAAGGGGATATTGAGACAGGACAAAGAAAATGGGGGGATGATTACTCCTCTGGGATATGTGGCAAAAGGGCAATAGAAGAGTGTCAGGATCATAACAGGATGGGGGCTTGGGAAAGGTAGTTGTGGAAGAAGCACACTGTGGAGCCTGGAAAGGCCACAGTGTGGTGAATACAGGGGACTTGGAGGAAGCAAGGCAGGAGAGGGCAAGGGATCACAAAGGAGTTGGAGGCAGAGAAGGAAGAGACTGTTTGAGAAGGAAAGGGCATACCTGGGGTCTAATTCCTTGGCCACACGTTTAGCCTTGTTCCATTCCTCCCCTTCAATGAAGGCGTCAATAGCTTCTCGTATGAGGTCCAAGTTGAGGTAGAGCTCTGCTGCCTATAGGGCCAGAGAAAGTCCCATGGGGGATGAAATACCATAGGCACCCTGCAGCCAGGCTGGAGCGGGTGCTGTTGGAAGTGCCCAGCACAGCAACAACACAAGGTCTCTTCCGAAAGGATTAACCCCCGTCTCCATTTCCTGCGTCCCCCCAAGGCCTGTCTCTCTCACACTGGCCCCTTCCTCCTCCCTGAAGGCTCAGCACTGCCAGACTCTCAGACAGGGTAATCCACCCATCACCTCAGGATGTGACATGGCCTCTTCCCCATGTTTGTGGTTCTCCAGAGCCCAGAGTCAGCCCTCACCGCACTATATTTCTTCATCGCCACCAGTTGAGGAGCCACCGTCCGTGTCACCTCAGTGCTCTGTGATTGGCCCAAGAACTTAATGGCCAGCTCAGCTGCCTGTGAAGAGAAGTTGGCAATAGCATAAGTAATAAGAGATGTCCAAGAGAGGGATGAAGCTGGAAAGAGCTCAGCTCCAGGCCTAAGACCTGAATTATGGGGGAAAGAGAAATGACAACCCACTTCAGAAATTTACAGGAGCAAAGCCTGGGTACTTCTACACATGGGACACCAGATAAGGATGTAACTGTAGCTGAAGTTGGCACAAGGTCACAGTGATTAGTGTGAATGAGAACAAAATCCACAGACTGTTGGACTAGGCCACAAGGAGAAGATGGTAGTCCAAATATCAGCTAAATCAGAGTACAGCTCTCGCGCAGGGAGATATGGGCACAAGGACATGTGCACAGTGCTGGAAGTGGCACCTGAGGAAGAGTGCCAGCACATGATAGGCTAAGCACACAGCCCATAGTGGCTCAGAGAAGGATGATGAAGAGCTCTGAGACTCTGAGGCTACTGAGCCCTTCAACTCCTCTCTTGCAGGCTGCACTTAATGTAGTATCTCTGGAAAACACTGCAGCTTAAGAGAGACCTAGAGCAGATTACAAGGTGACTCACAGGCCATTACAGTACCTTCAGCAAGCACTTCTCCGTCAGGACGCTGTTGCTGGGATCCTGCACCTTCAGATAGCAGTCCACTGCCCTGGCATATTCCCCAGCCTGCTCCCACTCCCGTGCCTGCTCCAGCAGCCCTTCCGTTCCTCTGTAGGGAGCAATGCAGCCTGTGAGCAAGCCTGCTGTGCTGCCATAGAGATTTTGCAGACAGCATGTGAGGAATGGGCCAGGAAGGCCCACAGCAGAGGCGAATCAGAGAGGAATGAGCACAGGCAATTCTGAGCAGAGGACCAGTCAAGGACCCTGGGGAGGAGAGGAGTGAGGGAGACCTGAGGGATCTGAAAGCAGCAAGAGGATCTCTGAGCAGGCAGGTAGGAAGAAGGGAAAGCCATGCAGGAAGAAGTTAAGGGTTCTCAGGACAGTCTGCATATTAGAGATCCAGTCAGGCTGCCTCTGTGAAGGTCAGTGCAACGGCCTAGGGGAAGCGCAAACTGTTACCTGAAGCTTGACCCCAGCATTTCTCACCTGAAGCCTCTCTTGGCAGCCTCCTTGCTGCATTCCTCCTGCAGTGCTTCCAGACGACTAGGCACATATTCCTTGCAGATCCGCAGAGCCTCGCTCCACATGCCAGCCTCCTGCACAAGGACACCAGATAACAGAAATTTCCATCAGTTCATGAGCATCCATCACACTCCTGGCATCACACAACACATCTGGACATTCAAGTCATCTTGTCATAGGACAAGACAAGATGATTTGAATGGTCAGAAGTGTTGTGCGACTGGGAGAAGAAACGAGGAAAGCATCATGTCACCCCTTCCTCCCCCAGAATGGCAACTACATCCATCCATTCACCCAGGTTACCACAGGAATGGTCCACCTATTCCAGCTACCTCTGCAGAATAGACACTTACACTCTCCAAATGCAACCTGTTCATGTTATTCCTGAGGACCCTCCATAGCCTCTTGATAGGATACTTCCTCCCACAGCTCGGGGAGAGCCAGGTTTGCTGTGAAATCTATACCAATGCAGCCTTCTAAGGGCAGGCCAGAATGAAGATCTCCTAGGAACCACCTGAGTGAATCATTTCTCTGTGCCTACTAAGCTGACAGGGAGAGCTGGATTTCACTCCCTTCCCATCAAGACAAGGTTCTCAAAAAATAAGGAACACAGGCCTGCATTTACCTTGTAGTACTTTATTGCCAGTTCAGGTTTCTGTGCTCGCAAGAGGAAGGCCTCTGCTTTCTGGAACTCTCTCTGCTCAAAGGCGAAACGCGCCTGCCCCACAAGCACATCAGCCACGCTGCCTGGGTCATGAGCCTCGGCCACACGCTGGGCAGCATCCCAGTTCTGGTTGTGCACAAACCTAGGGGAGTCAACATGAGATTTAACAGCAGTAGCAGCAAACAGCAGACCAGTGCTGAAGGAGCAAGCAGGCTGGTAGGTATGGGAAGAGGAGATGTGGCAGGCCGGAGTGAGGAAGGATACCTACATCAGCACTGCCTCCTTGGGTTTCCCAGCTTTAATGAACTCTGCTTCGGCCTCTTCAAATTTGCCCTAGGAGAGAGGAAGGAGTTTCTTAGTATGCCTTCCTGCCCCAGTACCAACACATGATTCTCTGTACTTACCATTAGGCAGAGCACATTTATGTAACAAATATGTGTATGGGAGCTCAGGGCTGTGAAGGTCTTTGGGGGAGCAGTGACTGCAGCCATATCAATGCCTCCTGAGGCAGATTTTAGGGAAAGCTTTTCAATTATCTGAGTGAGCAGGGAACTATCTATTTCAGGAGTAAAATTACCTCATCTTCTAGGAACATGGCATACTTTAAGTGGATCTCTCGCATCTTCTGCTTCATGGAGAGGCGGGCCAACTCAAAAGCAAATTCAAAAGCACTGCAGTAAAAGAGAGAGTGGGGTGAAAATGGGACGATGTGCTGTGAGAGCATGCCTTTACTAAGATCAAGACATTAAGTGGTGCACAAGTCACTGCCAGAGGAGAAAGGGCAAGAGAGAGGGTCCCAAGTGAATGATCACTGTCCATTTCTCCTCTTCCTGATCAGAGAACACGAAAACTAACCTCACTAACCCTCTGAGACCTCACTAAGGAGATTCATCTCCTTCATGATGGCTGTTAGTGCCAGAGCCCTCGTCTCAACCCTAAGAGGTGGAGCCTGGAGCTCCCAGGAGCCTGGAGAAGTGGGAGAGCTGCATGGACGCAGCAGTGAATGGCCGTACAGACAGATGGCTGGGCAGGGGCAGAGTGGGACCAACTCTCTTCTGGCAGGCAGCTGCTGATGGTGACATGAGGTGTACCCCCTCTCAGTGTTCAGAGGCTCTTACAAGGGCCCCCTATGCAGGTTAAAGACCAAACTGCTTTTGTCTGTCCAGATCAGATTTTACACAAGTGGGACTACCAGGTGGACAGGATTCATCTAGTAACTCCTCTATGCCAAGGAAACAGACCATCTGTGTGGGGAACTGCAGGTAAGATGAGATATCATGCTGTATGCTAGACATGCTGCTGTCAGGTACATACATATGTTTTGGGCTGTCTTTCTTTCTGAGGTTATGCAGACAGGAGAGAGGTGCTGGGCTTATGAACTTGCTTACCCACTGTCAGCTGCATGGTCAATGGCCATCTCCAGAAGTCCAAACTTACTGAGGAGTTTCACAGCTGCCTCTCCACCAAGACTCTTTGCCCACATATAGGCCACATGCTTATAAGAGTTTGCCCCACCATGTGCCTTGGCCACCTATTCAAAACAAAGAAAAATGAAGGCTCCAGTGCAGGCTAGGCCATCACTCCCATTTCATATGGCTCCTGTGCTCCTGAAGGAGCACCAGAAACACTTGTTGTCCCCTGAAGAGCTGACCCTTCTGCAGACACCCTGGACTGGGGAGCATGAGACAAAGGCTTGTAGGGCAGAGCACAGTGAGAAGAGGCTGCTCTTTTCCAGCAAGGCCCGTGCTGTTGTTAGCTCAGCAGAAATGAGCCCTGGCCATCCGCCCACACTGGAGGGAAGCAGAGCTGGGGAGGGGTGCCACAAAGAGCTTCTGAGGGACAGTGCTGTGCAAGGTCTGGAAGAAGCTGCAGAGCAGCTAGAGGTCTGGCACAGTTTTGGGGGGCACAGCGCTGCAGAGCAGTTAGGAGCAAAGCAGTAGCAGAAGGGTCTGCACCTGTACCACCTGCTGAAACTTAAACAGTGCACTTCACATCTTCAAATGTTGTAGTGAGTAGACACAGATCAATTCCTACTGACACTCTACAGTCAAATTCTGGCCCCTGCAGGGTAAGATAGCTGTTAAGTTTTTATTACCCTGTAAGCTTCATCCCACATGTCATTCATTCTGTACATGTTTACTGTGGCCTTCCAGCCTTTAGCTTCTAGGTAGTGGTACTCAGCCTCCTGTAAACGTCCCTCTGCCTCCAGCTCCTGCAATGACAGACAATGAATTAGCGACACTCTTGTCCCCGCTTGGCCCAGCTGATGCCTTACCATGACCTTTGCTCACCTTGCCCAGGTGCAGGTGAGTGTCACTCAGTAAGTCCTTGTGGTATTTGGCTACCAGGCAAACCATCTCATCATACATCTTACACTTCTTGTACATGGTGATGGCCAAATCAGGTTCATCTACAGTGATATACAGTCTGGGAACACAAGCATACGCATGTGGCTCAGCTGGAGACGTGAGCAGTCCAAGCAGTCCCACTGCATCCTGCCCAGCTGTGACGGAGTCCCGGGCACACGGTCAAAGGCAAGACTGTGTGTGCAGCCCTGCTCCATCCATACTTGTGAGTCTGTGTGCTGACCTGCAGGAGCCCCTGGGCTTGTGACTTTTTCATATCTTGATCTCCAGCCTGAGGCTCTCAGTCCAGTTGTGATGACAACTTGGCAACAGCAGCAAAACTTTCTCTTATAGGTCATCAAAAAGATTACCACCTGCACTGTGAGACCTTTCCACCTGCAGTGCTTCCTCTCATGTGCTGGGCATCCTTGAGATCAGGTACCATAGCATCAGATACTCAGCTTGCTTTGCCCCTGCTCATGCTACCCTTATTACATTGTTTAAACATCTATATGGAAAACATTTTACTTTCTACGTCTGATTGTAAGCTGTCTGTGCCAGATCAGACCTGGCACCCTGCAGCAGGACAAGTCTTGCCACATTTCCACTGCTACATAGACAGCCATGCCCCACCTGGATCTCCTTGGTATTCAGGGGGTCACAGATGGTCACGCCTGACACCCTGGGGCTTGTTGAAGTCAGATGGCCCCTTCCTTCCCCCTCCATCCCACCTGGCCTCCGGGGATCCTCATCTGTGGTCCTCACACCCCTCCTATCCCTGCAATGTCACAAATCTTTCATGACATATCCCTTTCCCAGTTTCTTGGCCTAACTCTGGCTTTATATCCCTTGAGATACAATAATAATTCAGTGAGATTTCTTCTTAGAAATTTTGCTTAAAGTATAAGCTGGGGGGTTCTGTGTGCACAGAGAATATTTCTGATCCTTTCAAACCCAGGTCCCAAACTCCACTCTCCCTGCAGGAAAGGGCTCCTTGCTAGAGTCAGATTCTCAGGGTGCAATCTTGACTAGCACCAAGGAAGACACTTACCTCTCTGCTTCTTTGTACTTGCCCTGCTTCTCCATGTCTTGAGCCTGGGTTATGTAGAGCACAGACACATCTTCCTGACTCATACATTTGATTGCCAGCTGCCAAGAGGAACATACATGCAACAAACTCCAGGACACTGCACAGAAACGCCCTGACATATGGTGACCTTTCCCACAGTGCAGAAGACAGAAAAAGCAATCTCCATCTCACTATAAATATATATATATATATATATACATGCCACAGCTTCTGCAGAGAATGGGCAGTCATTTGTTACTCTGATCAAAGCATGCAGAACCAAGGCCCTGGAGAGTGCTACTTGTGTCACAGGTGCACCTTAGGGGTTGATGAAGCAGAGGGGGGCACAGACAGGATGCAGGGGCTAATCTCTTGCTGGCTGCTAGGTGGTCCTGCACTGATCCTTTGGGAAGAGTGCTTGCTGCTGAGGTGTCAGGGCAAAAGGCACCGCCAGCTCCTCATGGAAGACAATACACCTCTTGAAAGCAGGGTGAGGTCTGCAGAAGATTTCGTTCTATCACTACCTTATGAGCCTGTTCCCAGAGCCCGGCCTGCGTGTACATGTCAATGGCCTCCTTGGTCTGGTCTCCTTTGATGTACAGCTCCTCTGCGACCTGTGGGGAGACAGCCACGGTCAGCAGACCTCAGGGACCCAGAGTAGCAATGACTGTCATGCTGTGGTCTCACCTGATACTCCTGCAAGGCTGCATAGTGCTGAGCAATCCTGAGATAATATTTGGCTGCTGTCTGTTTGTCCTGCAAGTCCAAAATGTAGATAGCCTTCTTCCACTGCCGGGCTCCCAGGGCTGCCTCAATGGCCTTAACAGAGCACCTAGTATGAAAAACATGTCTTTACAGGCAGCCTGCACCCATCTCCAGTACTGAGCTAAGTCAGGGAGACCAAAGCGGGCTGTTGCTCGAATCTTCTTCCTTCAGGTGGAGCAGCAACACTGACTTGAATAACTGTGTGTAATAACACAGTACCATCAGAGAGCCAAGGTCTGGAGCATTGACAGAGCTATAGGGACAGAATAAAGAACTGGGACAGCATAGAACAGCAGGTCAGGACTGACACACACTGTGAGAAGAAACTGCACATAAGTACTCAGGGTGCTGGCAAAGCAGGAATGAGGGGGCTTAGCCATACTGATTCAAACAAACTAGATGGACTTTGTGGCCTGCCAGATTATACTGCTGCTGGTTATACAGCCACCACCTGCTCCCACCTGGCTTCAATATAATGGTTAATGGCAGCATCCAGCTGTTTCTGCTGCACCAAATGGTCTCCCCAGGTCTCTTCCAGCTTCACAACTTCTGCAGGAAACACGAGGCGAGCCAGCTCCACCGCTGTAAGAGGACATGATAGCTGTTATGTTGACTCTAGCAAGGAAGCAGAGTTGAGTGGCATGCGGGCCTCGTTGGAGGGGGATGGAGGGCATGTCTAAGCCATTCCAGCTCCAGCAGAGCAACCCAGTGATCTGCACCCTATGGAGAACCAGACCAAACCCATGCCAGTGCAATCAGCACAATCACAGCCTCTGGAAGAGGATCCTGCCCTGAGGCTTTGCCTATAGGCACAACTATGTGAGAACCCCCACACAATAATAATGATGAATGGACACTTCAGAGGAACTCTGGGCTCCAGAGTAATAGCCCACATTGCTAGAAAGCCGGAGTACCAGGGCTACTGGTGGAGACGGGGAGGAAGATATTTAGTACAGTACCTTTCAGGAAGGCATTGCCCTTGCAATAGCACTCCAGAGCCTTCCGTGGGTTCCCAACCTTCTCAAACAGGTCTCCAGCCTAATGACAAATACAAGCGGCTAATTTCCAGATCCACTGTCTCTGTATAACACCATGTTCCATTCCAGAACCATGTACTGCTGTTAATCCTGTCAGACAATCCCTACTCAGAGACTTACCCACCTGCTATGACTCCCCCAGCAACCAACAGTACATGCACAGAAGTAACTTCTTCGAAAGATTGCATGTACTGAGAACATTGACCTCTCTGCTGACCCACGTGCCCCAAGTGTTCTTCTGGAGTCTCATCTTCTGATAAGACAAAGGTTTTGGAAACAACTTCTCTTCCCTTTGCACAGTGTGCTGCAGTGACAACCTGGTCTGTGACCGTGGCCACCAGGTGCTTGGTTATCCTGTAGCCCTGGGAATGAGCAGGGGAGGGGAAGGCTCAGCTGCTTGCAGCAGATTTGACCTGATGGGAAATAGCAGCAGCCAACAGGGTGAGATGAGGCTCAAAACTTGTACCAATTAGAACACAGCATAAAAAAAAGACCATCCTGGAATAACAAAGATTTAGGTCTTTCAGTATTTTAACAGTGGCTAAAGCAAGTGTCTAGGGAAAGATTATAAGAACAGAGCAGCTACAGAAAAGCCTCTCATTCGTTGTATCTATCGATTTCTGATAATCCGCACTGCAGAGGCTTCCTAAGTTCATATCATGGTGCCTCAACATCATCATATTGAATGGCTTTTGACAGACTTTACCTCCATGACTTGTCTGATCATTTTTGGATTTTGCTATCAAAACATCTTGAAGGAATGAGCAGCTGCCTATTTCTTGTGTTACTAGACACAGAGCCCCCTTCTCTGATGCCCACCCCTTCTCTATGATATTCATGGTTTTACAGATTGTCTTCATAACCTCCTGTTTCTCTTCCTTAGCTTTTCCATTTAGACTATCCTCATATGAAAGCTCTAGCATTATTTCTTATTCTGCTATGAAGAAGTGCTGTAGATTTCCACAGTGGCATGTTTTCTGTTCAATTAGCAGCTCCTTTCCTGTTGGTTCCTACCTTCCCAGGGGACTGCTTGACTATTGCTGAATGCTCAGCTGATGTGTCAAAGATCACCAGTGACTTGTGATCTTTTCCCTGACTAATAACAGCAGTTCTACAGCTCACCTGTGTATGCCAGATGCAGTCAGCATTTGCTCTCAAATGTTATCTGTGCATTTATCAAGATAAAACCACGTCTGCTACTTTCCATTCCAGCCCCCCTGCATATTGCAGAGGCAGGAGACAGTGTAAGAAGTCTGATACCACTAAACAATAACCAGGCCCTGGGTGGTCTACTCACCTGTTCGTACAATTCCCCTCTGACTAGGGCTGTGGAGATCCTACTGATGACATCTCCATTGGTCAGGAGCTCATCCCTGCTCATGGCCAGCCGTGCTGCCTTGGCTGGCAGCCCAGCTCGCAGGTATAGGCTGATGGCAGCCAGGTAGTCTCCCTGTCCCTCCTGGACCTCCCCAGCCTTCTCCTCCTGCTGTGTATCCAGTAGCCACTGGTAGTAGCCTTTACGCAGCTTATCCAGCATTGGGTGTCCCTGTAGGGAAATGCAGCAGTGGTCAATCTGAGCAGGGCAGGAGGTGGTCCTGCTCCTCCTGCAGGCTCTGAACAGTTCCTGGCACCAACCTCACAGCTGTCCAGATTAAGCACCTGCAGTTAGCAGAAACCACAGCAATGCCAACCCATTCATTTTCTTCTGAAGCCCTGGCTCCTCTTAAATGAACCTCAGTAGCTTTCTTCCTCACTACTCACCCAGGTCTGTTCTTCCACCACAAGCAACCTCCCTTTACATTCATTTGTATCATCATAGACTTTTCCAAACTATTCTCTGTTTTATTCCTTGGCTATCAGATGCAAGAACCACTGATTATCTTCCTCTGTCTTGCCTGTGGACACCTCTGGTTAGGGTAATCCTGGACCACAGCTCTGAGGCACCTTGGCCTGTGGTTCATAGAATCATAGAATCATAGAATGCCTAAGGTTGGAAGGGACCTCTACACTGCATTCTAGGAAATAAAAGCTCTAGGCTGGACTGAAGATCCATCTATTCCCTAAAGCCTGCCTCCTGCCATTCTAACAGTTGCCTTGCTGACCGCAGCACTTGCTGCGTGTTAGCGGCACTGGGGATATCCATCACACTTCCTCCTAAGTCAGTCAAATCACTCACACCCCTGTCTCCATAACTGCACCCTGTTCTCCCATTCTTATCACCTGCTCTGGACTCTGATTACTCTTTTTGGTGGCATGGCACCCTCATCCCAAGCCAAGGCTCCTTCGTGCAATAATCCCACCACCTGGAACTGAATTAGATGGGGGACCTTCAGGCCAGGCTCAGAGTCCCTTTGGGAGCCCTTCAAGCATAAGTGAGGTCTGATAGGGCAGATGAAGAAAACCCAGACTATGATAGGACTCTTAGCTGCCATACTTGGCAAACGAGCCCAGCTCAAGCTCCAGTGCAGGAAAATTCAGTACCTTGGCCTCAGCGACCACAATGCATTCATCCCACATGTGCAGCTCCTGGTACATGTCCATGGCCTCCTCTGTGGCATTCTGTGTCAGAAAGCAAAGTGTGCCCCTGTTAAGTCTCTGTTTAGCAGATACATTGAAATGAGGCTCCTACAGTGGGCAAGGTTAGATGTGCAGGAAACACTTGAAGAGTGAACCATCTCCTTTTAAATGGATATCCATCCTTTCCTTACCCGCCTCCCTGTATCTCAGGGGGTACAGATCCTACATCAGGAACAAGCAATCTCGCCTTCTACTCCAGGGCACAAAATTATCTCTCAGGAATAAGCAACCTATTCCCTCACTGTCCTGTTCCATGACAGGGTACAAATCTTACTGCTCACAAATAAATGAGACATAGGTTTCATCTCCATATGAGGAAGAACTTCTGTACTGTGAGAGTGACAAAGCACTGGAAGAGGCTGTCCAGAGAGGTTGCGAATTATCCTTTTTTGGCGATATTCAAAATCTGCCTGGATGCAATCCTGTGCCCCGTGCTCCAGGTCTCCCTGCTGGAGCAGGGGGATTAGACTAGAGGATCTTTAGAGGTCTCTTTCAACCTCAACTGTTCTGCGACTGTGATTTCTGCTCCTGATCTCTTTACTTACTTGTTCCAGGAATATCATCTCTGCCAACTTGTAGTTCTTCTCTAGCATGGCCAAGCGGGCTCGCACCAGGTAATGGTCTGTGCCATCCCCACCCTGCAAACAACCACAGTTAGCTTGACTGGTTTGTAGGGGTGAAGGAATAGGCTCTGGATTTGCTACAAGGGAAGTGATTGCTCATGGAGCATGTGTCACCACAGAAACTGAAGATAGATGAGAAGTGACAAGACAGGAGTAACACTATGAAACAGACAGCCAGAAGAGGGATGTGGTGAGCCTGGATGAACTGTCACCAGTTCTTACATGACAAAGCCCTGGTCTGTAGCACTGTACTGGAGTATATAGACACAGAAGACAATGTGTATGCAAGTGGTTGCAGGGAAGTGGCTGCCCTGCACAGCAGACAAAGTTTGACTCACATGCTCTTGAGCTGCCTGGTCTGCAATGGCATTGGTTTCATGCAGAAATCTAGCTTTTGCCATGTTGCCCAAAGCTGCAAAGCACCTGCAAAGAGCAAGGCAGTTAGTTGCTAGATGAGCTTCTGTGACCTTTAGTCACAGAAAGGAAATCGAGCCTGAGTAGCAATCCCAGAAGTGTGAGGTGGAGAGGTGCAGTGGCACCACTTCACAAGAAGATTTTGTTAAGACCCGTATTCTTATCTACCCTCTAGCCCTGCTCCATGGGAGAAGGCATGGACATGACCAACATCCATGCTTCAGGCCTTTAGGCTTCAGAGTTCTTCTGACCTTGCCTATATCTGTCTGCTCCCTGCAGCCTTAATATTCACTACTTTGTATTGTCACAAGTGAAAAACTGAGACTGAGGTCTATCTGTCCCTAGTTCTATTGCTAGTGCCTAGGATGAAAGGACAAAGTCATTGCCTTAAATAGAGAAAGCGCCATTCCTGAATGCAGTGAATCTTTCAGGCCACACAAAAAGTCACATCCTTAGTTAGACCTGGTTTCTGTGAAGGATCTAGAAAAGAGATTGTTCAACCTTGCGGAAAAAAATGTTTTGACTCCTTCCTGTACCTCTCTGCAATGTGCAGCTGTCTAGCTTCCAATGCCAGCCTGCTTAGTGTCCTCCACATGGCTTCAGTCTCTGTGGACATTTCCAGTGTCTCCAAAAATGCAGTAGCCCTTAAGATAGAGAAAATTACAGACTTTCAGTAACAGAAAAGAAGAGCTCACTGAAGAAAAAAAAAAAAGAAAAAAAAAAGTCTGAGAAAGGAACTTCCCCAGAAGAACTGAAAACAAACGAAGCAGCATGACCAGTTCTGATTGTAGAGCATAGGGCCTGCCATATCAGGGAGAAACTCAGTTACCAGTTTTGTAAGAGTTTCCTATCTGGCCTAAGTTACTAAAGAGATAAGTGGTCGCCAGGAGGCTGTAGCAGTGTGGAGCAAGTCTGACATGTTCAGTCTGAAACAACTCCTTGGTGCAGAAAAGTAACTCAAGACAGATTATTGCTGTGAGGATGTGAAATTTTCTTCCCTGGTCAGTTTTAAAGCTAGGTAACAATGCCAATGCTGCCCAGGTGCCTACCATGAGTGCTTCAGACAGCCAGCTTTTACTCTGCACAAGCAGGCCAGCTCCAATTTCCACTCAGCTGTTATCATCCCTGGACGAGCAGCAGCATGAAAGCATCAGAGAGCATAATTCCACATTGAGCTGCTACTGAAGACATGGCTATTTACTGCATTGAGTAAATACTGCCTGCAGTGAATTTCCTTACGTCTCAGCAGGACTGGCCAGACTCTTGTCTGAAACCATGGAGCTCTGGGGATGACAAGGCAGAGTATTCAGGCTTGAAGGAATCTGCTGCACATTTCAGCCAGATTTAACACTAACATCATGCTGAGAGCCTAAACTGCAATTCTGCATGGAAAGCCCTGCTGGGGTGGTTCCCAGACTGTTGGCCTTGGGTGTCTCTTACATGAAGCAGGCTAGCAGTGTGGTGTACCACAGCACTTACCTGTGGTAATCCCCATCATCAATGGCAGTTCCAAACTCTATAAGGCCTTCATCTAGAGTATAGGACACGGTGTTCACACCTTCAGTTACTATCACTTCAGTCTTCCCATCATTCCTTTCCAAGTCTACAATATCCCCCTGCAAAAAGTACCAACCGTCAGTTCTCCTGAGACAAAGTTCTGCTGCAGGAGCTCACACCTTGCTGACATTATCCTTAATTCTGAGAGGGAAGTAAAAAGCCTTGGAGTAGCTCCTTGCTAGAGAACCTATCTCCAGGCTCTACCACAGAGTTCTATCATGGATTTGACAGATGGTCTCACATCCAGTCTAGGAGAAATTCATTTCCCTCCCTTCTCCTTTCTGCAGTACCACTCTACCTAATCCCACACCTATGTCCAAGAAGTAATAGAGAATCCTGCTGGAGAAACCAAAGTCTCCAGATCTTTACCTTCAAAGGGAACATGGTGACTCGCTCTGGAGCATCAATGTTATACCAAATGCAGAGGCTGTTTCTGTTCTGAGCCACCACCACATCACTTCCTGGAACCCACTGCACATAGGTGCAATAGTTCAAAATAGTAGTCTTGGTGCTTCTTTCAATGTCATAGAGCTGCAACTAGATAGGGAAAGAGGAGACAAAGACTCGGCTTGGCTCATGACTGGAACGACAGGAGTGTCTGAGCAAGAATCCTGTGAGTAGATATTACCTACCAGGAATCAAACTTTTCAAGATGTGTAGTTTAACCTTCCACACTGATGGTATTTTTACATGTTATATTTCAAGACTTAAGACTATTATTATTATTATTATTTTTACACCAGCAGTATTTTAATCAGCATACTCAGATCCTGAACCAAGCTTTCCTGAGCCAAGCTTGGTAACTTGGAAGATGTAACCTGACAGGTCATAACAAAGATGCATTATGCCTTGTGGCTTAAAAGTGCTAGGCTGTGTCTGCTCCTTCTCATAACTGTCCTCACCCAGCAAAGATGAGAAAAAAGAATATGAAAGAGAACTGTGCTGAGGTAGGAGAGGACAAGCAAGTCCCTCTGCTAGTCTGTACTGAACTGGTTGGAAAATGATGTACAAACATAACTTAGAAAGTCTTCTACTCTCTGATCTGGCGGCAATGTTTGGTGAATGGGGTGAGCAGTGGATCTCTCCTGCTGATAGGTGTGAAAAGGAGGCTGAAGGGGGAATAGCAATTCCAGTGATGTCACTGAAATTCTTGCTGAGAGAGTAAATTAAAAGAATCAAATGTAAACTGTGGAAGAATGTAGAAATAAATATTAAAAAGTTATGCTGCTGGGGAAGTCCTCTCTCCTCATATGAGAGGCCAAATATAGCTTTGTGCTACTGTACAGACCACTCACAAATAGAAGCTCATTTCATCTGTTAGCAGCTGCTATCACTGATAGCACCTTCCTGAGCACAATTAGTGCAGCAAAGCTGAAACAGTAGCCCTTGGTACTGGTATTGATCCAGGTTAGAAAGAAGAAGAAACTATTTCTTGCATGATGCTCTTTTGGATATGTGAAAATGGTGTCCTACAGACCTGCACACATGCAATAATTCTCCTTTTGAGAGTCAGGAGGATTGTGTTTAGAGATGCATGCTAATGCAGATGCAGGCACTCCCTTTTCTATAAATCCAGGTTAGGCTGTTTTCCTATTTTTCTGTAATCACAGAGGTCATGAATAAGCCTCTGTCCCATGCTGGCCTAGAACCAGAATTATAGTTTTTGTGCAAGAAAGTCTACCCTTAACACACTTTGTTAGAGTAGTGTGTGGTAAAGAGTTTATGAGGCAGCAGACGGGTGAGTGGTAACAAGCAAACAGGTATCTAAGGGGAGATGTGTGATTTCCAGGCAACAAGGTGTCTTTGCACCCCTGAAATCTATGTGTTCCTGACTCTGAAGGGTTGGGCTACCAAAAACGACATATGAGCAGCTCTGTAAAGAAGCTCCTGCCTGAAGCAACGGATGAAGTTATAGTTTCTTGAGATTAGGACAGCCAAAGTAAAAACATTCTACTGCAAAGTGTTTGGTCTCACTAGATTCTGTCTTGACCAAGCTGAGTATGTTGTCCTTTACAAACACAGTGTCAGATGTACACTGTCCTAGCATTCTGGAAGAGCTCCACATGACTGAGAGGTACATATTTATGCAAAGTGTAAACAACTGTAGCTATAGCTTGAAACTAAACATACAGTGTTCCCAGCTCATGTAGAGGATGTAGAGGATCCTGAAGAGGATCTGCTTTCCTCAAAGGAATAGTCAAAAACTTACAGGTACTTCAGGATGATGCCCCTCTCCGTGGCATTATTGATTCCAGCATGGCATCAGGAATTTGTTCCTCATCTCTTCTCTCCCCAGGCATACCAGCTTGCCCTCCCAGACATGTTTTACTCACCCTCATCTTCTTATCCCTGAAGAGTAGCTTGTGACCTGTTTCATTCAACTCCAGCCATTCAATCTTGCTGTCATGGCTGATGGTGCCAGCATTGTAGCCACCAACAAGGTCCACTTGGAAATAAAAGAAAAGCAATTGTGTGAATACAGATGCTGTTCCATGAAGAGCAGATGTCTGGGACCTAATTGTGATGGGATCCTGTGAGAAATACACAGTGACATGAAAGATAGAGTGCAAAGACATTTTATCCTGGCACTTTACCAGCATGAGTTAATTGCCTCCTGCCTTCTGTGGGAATGCACAGAGCACAGGCAGTGCAGGCAGCAACATCATCATGCCAAACAGCACAGGCTGAAGACACAGCCACAAACACTGCACAGCTGAGCCCACACCAGACACTTAAGCTGCTAACAGCAGGGCAGCCTGGGCTCTAGCGATTTGCTGCCTGGCAGACTGAACGAAAAGGGGGCCTCCAGGGATCTGCTGCTTGACAGTGTGACTGCAAAGAGGGCCTTCAGGGACAGGCTGTTTGGCAGAGTGTACACAAGAGAGCCAGGCTAGGAAAGTACAGGAGGGGGATGTTTACATTCACCTGTTGCTATAGTCTTGATGTCTATCAGATAGGCCAGTCTCTTGTTCGCCTCCACGCCTCTCTGCCGTCTTTCATTGATACGAACACTATTATTTGAAAGGAATGAGGACTGTTAGCTTCACTACTCTCTAAATCCACAAGACTGAGTCCTGTCCTCTCCCCACAGAATTACCTACAGTTTCCCCAAGCACATGGAAGCTTCTGTAATTCTAGGAACCAGTACTTATGTTTGCCTCAAGTAAGCAAGCTGTTCAGACAGCATTCAGTACTTTGGTCTCAGGTCCCAGAGTCTGTGGGCTGTGTTCTAAAGAATGGACACTTCCAAGTGATGTCCTCTTAACAAATGCTTGTAGTGTTTCCACAGGCAGCCCCTGACACTCACCTCACAAGATGGGGGTTCATGAACTCTGTACGAACAGACCCCAGGATGTCATTGCTTCCATATTCCACCAGTGTTAGCTCCCCAGCATTAAAGATCATGCAGACCTGGAAGACAGAGGGGACCACCCTCTTAACAAAGAGCCAGATAAGCAGACACACCTACTAGCAAGGTGTACAGAAAAGCTTTCTGCTGCACATAAGTCTAAATTCACATCCTCTGCGACGACCAAGGAATTGTCCGTGCATTCCTGTGGTGACTGATAGCTTCTTGAGGGTTGGGGATTTTAGTCCTGTGCTTATCAGTGCTGCAGAAGGAGCCAAGCTGTCACCCTGACAGCTCTGAGCTGATTCTTCAGCTCCTCCAGACTTTTTTGTCTCACCATACAGTGCTCTGGATTCCATCCAGACAGCTAATACATCCTGTTTTCTGTACCTCTGATATCCATATTTTACTGCTCCTGTCTCCTAAGGGGGTATGACTTACAGAGTCTTATACTGAGTCTGTTCTATGTCTTGAGGTTGGAAAAAACAAGTATGAGGAGAAAGCATATGAGGATTTGCAGGGAGAAGATAAGACCAGGGAACACCTGAGGAACAGCAGTGTCCAGAAGCATGGCTGACAATTTGCTCCCCAGTATATACACACTGCTCTCACCATTAAGGGGTAGCATCCTGTCCCATCCAACTTACATTTTCATTGTCAAAGAAGAACTTTTCATTCCCTCCAGATCCTTGCCAGGGTACCTGCAATGCAATGGCATGAAGTAAGCAAACACAGAGGACCAAGTTGAAGGCATCATGATCTACAGTCCAGCTAGTTATGGCTCACTGACTTCCTGCTAGCATTCTGAGCAAGCAGAGAGAGGCCAATTCTTGCCAAATCTCAGTTCTCAGACCTAAAATCTCAACATTGCTTTCATAAATCTCAGATCTAAAACCTCAGCCACTACTTAAATAAAGCTCTTGTGAGACAAAAAATTGATGGACCACTCACAACCCGATTCTTTGTAGCTGTGCAAATGAAAGAAAAAGTTCTCTGTGCAGGATGGTTCAGAGAAACCTGTGATATTTAGTCTGTTTAGCCAAGATTGATTTCCAAACAGCAGTATCCTCCAGCTCGAATGTGTAGTCAGGGGCACAGCTAGCTTCCAGTAGAATCTAGCTCCCAGACAGATCGATTAGCATACAGGTAATCTGACTAAAGTATATACTACCTCTGTGAACAATGAAAAAGCATCCTGAGACCCAGTTCATAATTTTGTCAGATCTACTGCCAACATTTCATGCGACGCCTGTGTGATTTTGTGATTTGGTGACTTGGCACACAGCCTCAGCACTCCGTAAGTTTCAGGATATTGTCAGTTCTGTATGGAAAGATCTGTACCAGAAATGGTATTGCAGTGATGGATAGCTTTTATAGCTTTTTAAAACAAAACAAAACAAAACACAAGATCATTCATACATTCACATCTGGACTACATAGATCTACAAAATGAAGTTTTGAGCCCCACAGTACAAGAAAGACATTGATAAACTGAAGTGAGTTCAGCAGAGAGCCACTGAGGTGGTTAGGGCTAGAAAACTTGCACTGTAAGTGGGGGCTGAAAGAACTGGGCTTCTAGAGGCTAGAGAAGAAAAGGCTGTAAAAAGTGGTAAAAAGGCCGAGACTTCTTCTGCAGAGCACAGTGGGAGGATGAGAAAAACAGTTATAAACTCATACAAGGGAAAACTCAGTGTGACACAGGGAAAAAGATTTTCCCCATAATGACAGTTAAGTATTGCAACAGAGCTTAAGAAGACAGTAGGATTTCCATCATTGGAGGTTTTCAAGACCTAGTTGGATAAAGTCCTGAGCAAATAGGTCAGAATTTTATGTTCATCCTGCTTTAAACAGGAGGTTGGATATATCAGACTTCCCAAGGTCAATTTGAACTTGAATTATTCTATGATTCTTTGAAAAGAAATATATCATCAACATGCAGAAAGCATATTCTTTGAGTTGTAAAGTTAAGCACCTGAAACTCAGGAAATGCCAGAGGTTTTCTAGTACCTCACTGAGCTTGTTGGAGCTGATGTCACCCAGCAGCAATGTGTCTGAAGTGTGTGCCACCAGATATCTCTCTTTTCCTAGGATCTTCACCTCATCGATCTCATAACCATAGTGGGATTTCAACACAATTCGAGTTCCTGTTGAGAGGTTCTTCACAATAACCTAGAGAAAGGGAGAAAAATATGACACATCTTTCTATGCAGAGAGGAAGAATAAGATAGCCTCCCTGTCCAATGGAAGATACGTGCAACAGAGTTTCCATATATTTAGATATTTAGATGCCCTTTCCCAGCATTTAGTCCTATTTTTTTAAAGAAACCTTACCACACCTTTTGTACAGGATGACATTGTACTGGAAGTGTGGTACTCTCACTTGTGCCATGTAGAAGTTCCTAGCCTAATCTGGAGGACTACTCAGGCACCCAGAGATGAATCTCTCTCTGAGAGTCCCATCTCCCTCCACTGATTACATGGAGTGCCCAGACTGCTGGTCCACCCGTATGATTTAATATTGAATCAGGGAAAGTTGGCTGAAATTAAGACACTTAAAGAGCCTGCATTCTGATGGTGGCACCCACACGAATTTACAAACTAGTAAGTAAGCTCTATTTTCTCTGCTCCCAGGCAATTTCTGCCTAGACTTTATCCTATCCCTGAAATAATCCCTACACCTTCCCAGTAGATTTATACAGATAAACTGTAGGTATTGAAAAAATACTTCCTCTGGTAATTTACTCTTCTGATTTCATATTTTTCAAGGCAGTGCCACTGTTCTAAAGAGAGGAGGGAATGAAGTAAATGGACTTGGAGAAATACACCCTTACTCTCAACTCTTTTAAGTATAGTTTTATTGGGTCTGATGGTACCTGATGGCACCAAAACTCCCAAACACATCTAGTTTTAATGAAAATCCTATTTTAATCAAGAGACATTACTTCACTGGATAGTCTCTTACCTGGCTTGGTCCCACATATATCATTTCAAATTTATTTTTGTAAATACTTCTGCGAAGGCAGCAGTCAAATTGTTCAACTCCTCCGCAGAGTGTGCCCTGGAGAAACAAACACAAGCACAAGCAGTGAACTCAGGAGCAGTACCGCAGACTCCACTTGCATGAAAGAGGTCAGAGGCAAGACAGGAGCCAACAGATTCTGGGTCCTGTGGCAAACAAGGATCAAAGACCCTTTATGCATAGGGATCAGCCCTGTCTTGACTTCTTTGAGAGAAAAGGGAGAAGATTCGGAGATATTCAGAGAAACAATTTGTCAAATACTGGCACATATAGGGTAGAGAAAGAGGAGGAGTTAAAAAACATCTTCATCCTAATCTTCTCCATTACCCCATTCAGTGCCACTCCTCCCTCTTCCAACTTCTTCTCCCTTCCACCTTTATCTTTTTCTTCATGACATTTCCAAACTCTCTGGTCCCCTTTTGCTACTCTTACCCCTTCCCCTCCTCTGCAAGCATTTATCTATTCAATTAATTTCCATTTTCCATTTAAATATATTTTAAAGTTTCCTGATTTTATTAAACACACAAAGATACAAAAATAATTAAAGAGAAATTGTAAATGGTAGTCTCTTCAAAGAATTCTTTATGGAGACAAATGCAGAGCTTTAAATAATAACTTAATGCAGAAAGGCAAACCAAGATTCACTGTCTAAAAGTAAAAGAAAAATAACGCTGAACTGAAAACACAGTCTGCAATCATGGAGTGTAAAGAATAGTTCAGCTTTTATGATGTTTCTCACAGATTCTCAGAGGAAAGAGTGCTAATGAGACTGCTCTAGGGAAGCTACGCTGAACATTTTTATTATGCTTCTGTGAAAGAAAGGAGTACTGCTGTTTCCAGTGAGCACAATCACACATGCTATTTTCCACTATCATACTCTTCACATTGCACATCTAAATGAAGCAGTGTCTCCTGACCTACATCTTAGTCCATGCACGTGACCACTCTCAGCAGCCCTCCCTGCATCGCTCTGTTTGTAGGAACATGCCTGAGACTGTCTGGCACAGGACACAGGGGCTCAAGGCTGATGATACAAACCACGCAGATCCGTGAGCCATCCCTCTTCCACGCTAAAGCTGTGATGGTATAGAGGTGAGCTATTTCTTTGGGTTTGGCTTCCTCCCAAGCACTGCGGCGTGGGCTCCAGTTCAGCACCCTTAACCTGTCAGAGCAGATGAGAGAGCACAGAAGAACTGTACATGGTTGAAGGAGAAATCAGTATAGAGGGGAGACGTTACCTTCAGGCATCAGACCTGTCATAGCTGCCAATGACGACAGCCTGGCCGCCAGGACTCGTGGCTGCTGTGGTGAATTCCTTCTCTGAGGAGTCCCGACTGTAGTCAAATGTTTGAATCACATTACCTTCCTTCCCATAGGCTACTATCTTCTTGTCACAGCCTGCAGCCACAATGCTGTTGGAAGCCCAGGCAAGGGCATAAGGAGGACAGGGATGCACCACCAATTTACCCTATATTAGACAAGAAAGTATATTCTGAAAATAGCAATGGTTCTGTCCTGCTGTTGAGCCCAATTGCATTGGTCACAGTGAGACCAGTACAAGACCCTGTGGCTAAGTCCAGTTCACAGGGTTTTGCTTTATCTACCTGTCCCCAGCAGAGAGGAACTTAGAAATGTATGAACTGGCCTACTGAGTCATCTAGGAGAGAAGATTTCTCCTACCAGTAAAATAGCCAGTATTATTAACTAGACTAGGAGGTAATCTTAGCATAGCAGAATAATTCTGGGGCCTTCAGCATATCACAGCAGACTGCAGACAGATACAAACTGCTTCATTAGAGGGGAAAACCAGAGTAGAAATACACTTCCTTCACCATGGCTTCAAGTGACCGTTCCTTTTGGAGAGGAACAGTGGCTCAGGAGAAATGCTGAGTGCCCAGAGCACACAGTCAGCAGAAGCAGTGAGAACTTGGGATGGGTACTGTAATGTTTGCTCTTACCACACCTTGGAAGGAAGGGGAAGCAAGGCACAATTTCCCTGCCTTTTCCCTAGACAGTATCATTCCAAAGCAGTTTTAGGTGACAAAGTAAGCAGTAGTCTCCATCACTCTGTTGCTCCTGTCTAAAGGACCTTTCACTTTCTGGAGAAAAGACCAAGCTCATGGGTAATTTGGGAACCATCTTCTAAAATCTGTTGGGATAACTATACATTCCTTAGTGAGAAGGTGGCGATACCTGCATGCTGGGAACCCACCCACTCAGGTAACACTCCTGGACACACTAAGATCCTTCCAGACCTCTGTGTGTTGCACAGAGAGATGACTTTCCCTATTATCAGCACACTTAGTGTAATCCAAAGCATCTAGCTTTCTGTCTTCATCAGTGCTCCATAAGCTAGTATGTACGGACTGCAGCTCCTCTCCACACTCCTTTCACAGCTTGATCACTTTCCAAAGTCTGAGAACAGATTTCACAAAGAGAATTTTTTCTCAGCAAAGAAGAATTTTTGACACCTGTGATTCCCCTGAGCCCTCGTCGTCAAAGAAGAAGCGCACTATGGTTCCATCTGCGTGGCCAGACAGGATGCCCTTCCCTGATACACTGCAAAGAGACAAAACAGAATGATGCAAAGTTGCAGCAATGCTCACACCTCCACTTTCCACCTCTGCCCAGAGGAGCCAGAGCCACCACTGACTTTCCTAAGAGCCAAAGGTGTGCTCGGTAATGTGCACAAAATCCAGGACCTGTACCAGTGTCTGGGAAAACAAAGCAGACTAAAGTATGGAGATAGAAAAGGAGAGTAGACAGTTAAGTATCTTCATCAGTCACAACAACAACTTATTATGAAAACACGGAAAGTTATGGAACTTTAACTGTAATAACGACTATGCATATTTTCTTTTTTTTTTTTTCCTCATAGGAGGAGGTATGAAAAAGCCCTTGTAATGCAACTATCCCAGAAATGGGGCTGGATACTGTGACTCCAGGAATCCCTAAAAGCAACAAAGTTGTAGACAAACTATCTGGACAAACAATCTAAGTCCATTTTCTGTAGCATTAATGTCTTGTGTACTTCTCTGTGCAATTAGGGGGAAGAGAGGATGGAAGAGGCTATAGGCTTTGCATAATGTACACAGAATTAATACCTTTTAATGATAATTCAAACATAGAATACAAGTCCTACAAATGCTGTAACAATACAAGAATCACAGGTCTGTTTTCTCTCTGTTGCAATCCCAGAAATGTCACTGACTCTGTATCAAATGTAGCATGAACTGTGTTTAGAAATAAGAGGGACAGAAAGGAGACAGATATCAGAGAGATGGAGAACAGGAGAAGGTGGGAAGAAGGGAGAGAGAGAGGAAGAAAGGAATGGGGAGGAGGGAAAGAAAAAGATAGAGGAAATAGAACTATTTTCAAAATAAATAAAGATTTGGAGGGATTTCCTGATAGCAGGGAGTCAGAGTCATAGACTAACTTAAGGTTTTGAATTAAGTTCAAAGCACTCAAAAACAGATAACAATCTGAATTACTGAATTACTGAAATTACTGAAAATCCAACTGGTAAGACAATACCAAAGCTTACATTATTTTAGAAGGATACTAAGGTAGCTAAAAAGAAAAGCACTTAAAATAATTTAAGACTGCACTTTATGGTTATTTTTTCTAATCATTTTGTCAGTTTTATCTGACAAGAATATTTTTATTTCTTTAGTCTTTTTCTAGTGTTAGTAGTTAGCTAGATGAAGTCGACAAATTTAATCTTTAAAAAATAAAAAGAATAAATCAGTGCATGTGAGCTACCTGATGGGCACTCACACCTTGTCATGTTTTCGGAGAACTCTCAAACTGTGTGGACCAGTGTGACGTGGCCACGTGTCAGATTTTAGGAAGGAATTCCTTCTGACAAGCACAGACTCATATCATCTCTGGGAGGACCTGACAGCAAAAATGGTACCTCTGCAACCTCCCAAACTGTCACAGGTTCTTCTAGTGCCGAGGGCTGAGCCAGAGCAGAGTAGCCTAGAGCAGTTCATACTCACTTGGAAGTTAGCGAGACCACATAGGAGTCTGTCCCATAAATGGTGGAGGACTTGTTATTCTTTGTATTTGCTAAACGAACCTGAGAAAGAGAACCTGGTCAATGCAGCTTCTGTCCCCACATTAGAATGTCTATTTTCCCCACTGCAATATCCCCAGCCCACGAGCAGCGCCAGAATAACAGAAAGCTCTTTGCTTTCTGGTAAATGGGAGAGAAGTGGAAGAGCTGGAGCTGCAATCACATTTCTGCATTTCTAGGAAGGCTCAGGAAAAGCATCAAAGGATCTGGTAGCCACAGGTAGTCCTGGTACCAAGGACTAATTGCGAGCCTGTACCAGAAAATTCACGCAGTGGTGCGGAGTAGTGCCCTAAGCCCACATAACAATGGCGTCTGTTCAGCAGCTCTGGACAGAACAGAGTATCAGGCAAATAACAAGTTTCTCTACCTTTCCTTCGGCGAGACCAAAGACAATGACATTCTCCGCTGGCCACAATAAGCAGGTCACGGCACTCTGACAAGGAGGAGGTAAAGAGAGAGATGAAGAGCTTCATCCTACTTAGACAACTACTTGCCCCATTACTACACAAGACAGCTCATGAACAGTAAGATCAGTCAGACCAAGAAAAAGAAGAGATGGAGGCATTGAGGTGGATGTTAAAGTGGGACTGAAGCTTGAATTCAAGCGAGGGAGAGAATAACAAAGGAAGGCATCGAGTTATACTAGATGCTCTTCAGTATAGGCACTCTTCTGAGAAGATCTCTCATTGATCTCAGACGTTATTGTTGAACATACATAAATACAGCTATTTCTAAAGATATTTTGCAACTAGTTTAAAACATTAAAACAATCTGACTTTGGTACTTTCTGTAATAGATATGAGAATGTTTGCACTTTGAATCTTCATTTCGTGTGTTCACTAAAACCAAATCAAAATCCACATCAGCAAGCAGAGCTACAGTCAGATACCAAAATGCCCCTGTATACTTAATAAGCTGCTCATAATTTGCATGTCCAACCAATGATTGAGGCCCACTTTTTATTGCTCCAGCTTCCCAGGCATCTGTATCCTTCCCTCATTATCTGCCAGACCCTTATCTTCTGTCTTTTGCAACCACAAGCAGCTTTGGGACAGCTTGGAAATGAGGGTCACTTAGTGGCAATGTGCTCAGCTACCAGTGTAAGGGAGCCAAACTTGCACATTCTCATCGTGACGCTCCAGCAGGATGCCCTGTTTGCTAGCAGAGCAGAACAGGGGCACTGCATTCAGATGTACAAGAGTGCTCAACAAGTTTGGCAAAGGGCATGGGAGAGAAAGGCCTCAATAAATGATGCCTAACAGTGACTCAATGCACCAGGAGTCTAAAAATCAGTATTTATCTACAGCAGAAAATCTAGTCCATCAAAGACACACTAATAAAAAAAAAAGAAAAACACACACAGTATCAGAAAAATAAAGGATTTATTAGGATAGAAATGGTATAAAAGAGATGTGAAAAGAGAAATGAATCATTAAAATACAAAGAACAGTGTGCATGCATGAGGCATGCTGGAACTGGGAGACGCGAGCAGAGTGAGTGGCACCTGCTGCCCTAAACAGCGGCAGTGCCAGGAGGATGGGACATGGCAGCAACAGACGCTCCCGGGGCTGTCAGCAAGGAGAGCCAGAGGCTGCAGCAGCGCTGGTCCCAGCAGCACCTGCAGGCGCCCAGTGACAACACCATGACTGCCCCGAGGCTACTGGTGTCCACACCTGTGCAGCCACAATGCTCAGGAAAGGGCTGCTGAACAGCCCCCAGCCAGGCATGCGGCCTTTCAGCATGAAGGCTGAGGCTGCCCTTCACCCGATGGGCTTTACAAGGAGCAGCTCCAGCTGTCTCTTTGGGGATCTGGCCCAGGAGACTGACTCCTGCCAAATGGGGGTCAGAGCACGGTGGTAAATGGCTGGGGCACCTGCAGGGTTGCTGAACGTTTGCTTCTAGATGTTAAAGGACTAGTCAGTGCACTGCATCTCCTCACACAGATGGTTTTCTGTGCCTCGAATACCTGTGCCTTTTCCAAACACATCATCCTCAAGATAAACCATGGCAGAGACCTACTGAGCGCTCTCTCACACACGCTTGCAGAGATAGAGAAGCAGGAGAAGGTGAAGAAAGCCAAGGAGATAATCTGACTGAAATTATAAACCTGAGATTTTTGAACACACAGAAACTGCAATCTGGCTCAATTCCACACACTTTACATTTGGGCTAGTATTGAACCTTGATGATGCACAATAAAATAATGAACTACAAGGAACAGCAGAAGCCCTGCTGGGTCCGCTTTCTCACTTGGCACATCTGACTGGCAAGAAGGGAATTTGGCTCCTTGTGCCATGATGTAACTGGATCGCAGCTACCAGGCACTTGCAGTGCAGCAGTTGCATAAGCAAACTGCTGCCAGCAGAAATGCAAACTGCCTTTAATGAGTTTGAGAATCTTGTTGAGAGATAATTGCAGCAGCCTTTCCAGGACATGCTCACATCTCCTAGGCTGTGTCTGTAATGAATGGAGCTCTGACAGCACAGGGAGCTTGTGTCCACTCTCCCAAGTACCCGAGTGAATCACTGTGGCTGCTTGCCCCAGGCTTCTCCCCTTTCTCATACCCTCCCTCAAAGGAGAACAGTCCCAAGAGAGTCGTTAGCATCCCTCCCTGTTCTACAGCCTGAGAGTCGAGAGCTCCAGCACAGGAAGCCACCCCGCAACATGGCGCTGGAGAGCAGAACTAGCTACCAAGCAGTCTCCTCTGCTTTCTGGTGGAGCACAGAAATGCTGCTCGTGGAGCTGCAAACTGCTAGGCAGAGTCACAAAATCCATCAGCTCTTCCATGAGGCAGAAAAGAGTATTTCAGCTTTCTGGGTTGTTCAACAGAAACTGCAGGCTGCTCTCTGTTCTAAGCATGTTCTGGGCCTTGCGGTACAAGGAGATGAAGAAAAGGTCATGCGAAGCAGAGAGAACATCCAGTGAAGGAGTTTTACCGAAAGGGAACCACAGCAACCATCATGGAATTAGTATGCATGCAAAAGCAAGGAAAAGACAGAGACGGGTATGAAGCCATGAATATCCTGAAAGCCTCCACATGTGGAGATGCAGAGACACACAGGTGAACCTGAGGGGAACAGCAGTGTGCAGCACGTAGAGCCGGCCATCAGGAACACGTTGTACTGACCAGGGCACCAGTGCAGGGAATCAGATGACTGCCCTGGAGTAAGGCACTGTAGCAAAATGCTCTGCACAGGGGCACTTCTAACCCAAACTGGACACTTCTAACTCAAATCCTGAAGTAGATGATTCTCAGACACTGTGCCCAGAGTGTCTGACACTGTCAAAATACAGAGATCAGGAGTAAAACAAATAAACAAATAAACACCCACTGGACTGGCTCCATGCCTGGAATACCTGCTTTTGAGTGTGATGTCCACAGTCTCTAACCACTTATAAAAGAAAAGGTTCACAGCTAATGGGAACACAGTTGCTGCTTTTTTTAGCTTTAGAGCACCTCAGGGACTCTTGACATAGATTTATCCTCTCCTATAAACCTTGATCATCTGTTTTATGTGGGTTTCTTTCATAGTCGTTACCCTACCTACAGCAGAAAAAAAGTATAAGACAGGAAGCTGGGTCTCACCGTTTGGATGAACTTGTTGCATATCACCTTCTTGTCACCCCTGAAAAGGAAAAAAGGGAATCAGGGAAGCTGGTAATACTGCCCATCCTGGCTACCCACCTGTTTGCATTCAGCCCTTTAGTGCTGCCAGAAAAGCCACCGTCTCTCTATCACAAGCCAGTGCTGGGTACAGAATTTTCCAAAGAACAATGACACGTTGTGCAGAACTAAGGCTAAGGAACATTGACTACTGGGTGTTCCCCAGCCCTGGGTACCCACCTCTCTGCACAGCTCCAGCATGAGACGCACTGGTGAGTGAGGCAGGAGAAGCAGGAGTGGGGCCCTCTGCTGCTCGCCGCAGAGCAGGGGGAGGTCCCGGTTTGCTCTGCAGGGGTTGTGCCCAGGGGGATCACAGAATCCCAGAAGGGTTGAAGTTGGCAGGGACCTCTAGAGATCATCCAGTCCAACCCCTGCTCCAGCAGGAAAACCCAGAGCACAGGGCACAGGGTGGCATCCAGGTGGGTATGGAGATCTCCAGAGAAGGAGCCTCCACAATCTCTCTGGGCAACCTGTGCCAGGGCTCTGGCATCCTCACAGGAAAGAAGTTCTTCCTCATGTGGAGATTAAACTTCCTGTGTTTCAACTTACACCCATTACCCCTCATCCGGTCACCGGCCACCACGGGGAAGCGCCTGGCCCCATCCTCCCCACAATCACCCCTCAGGTACTTGATCTGCTACTTGCTCTCCCTGCGGTACAGGGTGCTGGAGCGAGGGGAGCTGCTCCCCGCAGTGGCTGTGCAGTGCGAGATGGTGGCACGCAGGGCGGCGCGGTGCAACGGGCCAGGCTGCAGCGCTGGCCTCAAGCTGAGCTCCAGACTCAAATTCCAGATCCCACATCCCAGCACCAGGGTTCGATCTTGCCTCCGCCTGTGGCTCCAGGCCCAGCCCTGGCTCAGCACCTGGTGCCCCACAGGCAGCCCCACCGCGGCCGCGCTCACCACTCCTCGCCGATGCGGTACACATAGACGATGTTGTCGCTCTGGCCCACGGCGATCTTGGTGGAGTCAGGTGAGAAGGCCATGGCCTTGACGGCGTAGCTCTTCCTGCCGAACTGCAGCGTGAGCCATGAGCCCCGCGGAGCCCTGCGCAGCCCCGCGCAACGCCGGGGAGCCCCGCACAGCCCCGCGCCCCTCACCTTGGCGTCGGCTGGCTTTGTGGAGAACTTGTCGCGCCGCTCGCCCTGCTCGTCATAGAGCAGAACCACGCGCTCCACGGTGCAAACGGCGAAGCGGGCACTGCTGCTCGACCAGGCCATGCAGGTCACGCGCGCCGCCCCGTCCTGCGGGGGCAGCAGCGTCCGCACGTGCCGCAGCTGCATCGCGAACGGCACCGGGCTCAATCGGCACCAGGCGCCGCCGCCGCTCCGGTCCAGCTAGGCCGCACCCGTTGCCCAGCAACCGCGGCGCCGCCGTGATGTCACCGCGCCGCCCCGCCCAGGCCTCCGCTCGCCGCTCTCTGGCAGCGACTGCGGCTCCGACTCCGGCTGCGGCCCCGGCTCCGCTCCGCTCCGCTCGGCCCAGCTCGTCTTGGTTCGGCCCGGTTCGGCTCGGCTCGACGCTGCCGCCATGGAGGCGTTGCGCGCGGCGGGCCGGGCCGTCCTGCGCAGCCCGCGCCTCGCCCGTCC
>JAWLRI010000426.1:105090-123261 GCA_034781795.1 Crypturellus tataupa
GGCGGGCGGGGGGCCGGTTGCGGGGCGGGGTGTGGGGCCCGGGGCAGGTTGTGGGGCTGGGTGTCGGGCCCGGGGCAGGTTGTGGGGCTGCGTGTGAGGCCGGGGGCAGGTTGTGGGGCTGTGTGTGGGGCCAGTGGCAGGTTGTGGGGCTGCGTGTGGGGCCGGGGGCAGGTTGTGGGGCTGCGTGTGGTACCAGGGACAGATTATGGGGTTGAGTGTGGGGCTGAGGCGGAGCAGCAGTACCATGGGGTTGCTCTTGTCCCCCGCTGGCAGACTCTGCCCCACTTGTGCGTTGGCGCTGCGCCTGTGGGGTTGCAGTGGGCCCTGAGCAGTCCCCAGGGCCACTCCTGCGCGGAGGCACCCGACGAGCGGGGCTGTCTGTGCGGCTGCCTGTGTGTTGGCCGGCCGCAGCTTTGCGCTGGTCCCCATGCTCATCCCCATACTGAGCCGCGTGCCGTCTCGCGGCGGGGCGGGCTGCGCCGGCCCCACGGCCCTGGGCAGCTCTGGCTGCAGCTGGCGCCTGAGTGCAGTGAAACAGGGTCTTCTGCTTCCCTGTGGGCTGCGCTAGCCCGGTTTCTAGGCAGAGCTCTCTGCAAGTGTGCCAGGAGCACCCTGAGGCTTAATCCCAGGGAAGAGGGGGAAAATAACCCTGGAAATAGAGCGGAGAGCAGTCAGACTGGACAGTTCCAAGGGAGGCACGCAAGCCTGTTTGTGTCCGGTCGCGTCACTGCTCCATCCTGCTGGCAGAGCCACGGTGGCTCCTCTGCTACTCCGAGGCTCTTGCAGACATGGGAGGCAGGGATGTGGCAGGGATGTGGGCTGTCCCCTTGCACCGCTCAGGAGGGTGGGCTGCAGCACTCACCACCATCCGCATCGCGCTTCCCTGCAAACCGGTGTTTGCTCACAGCGCTCGTCCTTAGCACAATGTCCTGGCGGTGCCTGCTTGCACCAGGTACCAGCTGAGCTGCCTCCTCCCTTCTGGCCGCTGCTGTTGGCTTGCAGAGGCTTTGCATTTGGTTGCCCCAGGGCAACTCGGGGGTTGTTTTGAGTGAGCAGGGCAGCTTTGGAGTTGTGGGTGCAGTGAGTCTGGGACAAAGCATGTGGTGGCAGGAGCGCTTGGTTCTGAGTGCCGTGCTGCACCTGGGCCCCTCTCAGGTGCTCTGTGCCAAACGGGAGCCTTGTGCCCTTCCCTGGCTGCGTGGAGCCAGGATGCACCCTGCCATATGCAGGTCTCGGCAGTGCTGCCACAGCCCGCAGGGGTGCTGTGCTGGGCCGCACTGCCGCTGGCTCACACTGCTGTGGTGCCTTGTCTCCACAGAGCTCCCGGAGAACTGGGCCGACATGCGGGAGCCGCTGCTTGAGGGCATGTGCTTCACGCTCAAGTACCTGGGCATGACCCTGGTGGAGAAACCCAAAGGAGAGGACATGGCAGCTGCTGCCATCCACCGAATCGTCGCCATGGTGAGCATGGGCCAGACTGCCGTGTCCAAGCACAGGGCCCGGCCCCTAGACCGAGCCGTGCCTCAGCTGTCCCCAACACCGCGGCTCAGCGGGAGACCTGCAGCTCCTGTCCTCCTGCAGAATGGCCAGCACAGCTGTGCCCTGGCGCGGAGCTGCTGCACATGGAGGCGGGGCCTGCCTTATCTATCCCCTCTGTATGGCAGTCGTGCGAATGCAGCCCAGGACTTCCCTGTGCACAGTGTCCCTGATTTCCAGGCTCTGCTCCACCACCTCTGTGGCTGCAGTCTTTGCAGTAGGGTCCAAGTGCACAGTGCCCTCTGCAGAGCTTGGCTGGCTGCTGCCCGTGAAGAGTGAAGCACCTCAGCAGGTGTGTGCAGGTGACACCTGTCTCCCTCTGCCAGGCCCGGGTGGGAGCCAGGAAGTTCCAGAAGGTGATTCTGACAGTGTCGCCAAGGGGCATTTCACTGCAGGACGCGGAGACCAAGGAGCTGGTGGAGAACATCTCCATCTACAGGTGGGCAGGGCGGTAGGCGCTGGCAGAGGTCCTGGGGAATGGGATGTTTCCCAGCGGGAAGCTGCAGACTGGAGGGCTCCTGGACAGCCCAGGGGAGCGGCAACTTCAGCCAGCAGTGCCGTCCACCTAGTGCCTCCCTTGCAGCTCCCGAGGCCAGTGCGTCCTGCCCTGCCATCCTTGGTGATGTTGACTGGGGCTGAATGCTGCCGGGAGCCTGGAAGCCCTGTGCCTGCATGCACATGCGTGCGTGTGTGTGTGTGTCTGCTCCCCATTGCTGCTGCGGCCCTGGAGTAGCAGGGGGCTGGCGGGTCCCTTGAGGCAGGACGGCGCGTGGACAAGGCTGCTCATGGCACTTGGCTGCAGGCAGTCACTGGGAGAGCTGATGCGGGAGGACGGGGCTGCAGCTGGGTTGCGGGGCGGGTGTAGGAGCACAGGCGCAGGCTGTGGCTCCACGGGCGGCAGGTGCAGGACATGTCCTTGGGGCAAGATTTGGTCTCCGCACTAGAGCAGATGTGTAAGGACAGACCCCCTGCCGCTTGGCCTCCCTCTTGTCCTGGGAGGCCAACACCTGCCAGGCAATCGCCTGCCCTGCTGTGCTCCATGGGCTGCCTCTGCTTGAACCGTTCCTCAGAGGTCCAAGGAGCCTGCTGGGCAACGCAGAAGGGAATACGCGTGGTTGCAAGAATCCCAAAATCCCAGAACGGCTGAGGTTGGCAGGGACTTCTAGGAATCACTCAGTCTTACTCCCTGCCCCAGCAGGGACACACAGGGTGGCATCCAGGTGGGGTTGAGGATCTAGGGGGAAGGAGCCCCCACAGCCTCTCCAGGCAGCTTGCACCATCTCTCAGCAGCTCTGGGCTTGGGCAACCTGCAGTTAGGGGGCGCAGATGAAAGACTGGCTTGGTGCTCTGTTGGTTTCTCCGCTCCCCTGAACAGCTCCGCTCTGCCTGCAGGATCTCCTACTGCACAACAGACAAGCTGCAGAACAAGGTCTTTGCCTATGTTGCCCAGAGCCAAGAGAGCGGTGCCCTGGAGTGCCACGCCTTCCTCTCGCCCAAGAAGAAGATCGTAAGCACTTCCCTCTGCTCTTGGCCCTACAAGGCAAAGGCTGGAACAGGGCCCCTAGTTATCCCCTTCTGGGTCCATGCTGCTGAGTGCTACCAGTGGGGCTCCTGCCTCCCTGTCCGCAGCTGGGAAGGGAGCCAGGGAGCTCTTGTGTCCTCTGCAGGGGACATGGAGGGTGAGTGGTGGGGGAGGCTCCTCTGTCCTAGCTCCTTTGGCATCTCCTCCTGGGGTTTGGTCGGTAGACCCTGACCTCTCCTGTGCTCTGCAGGGAAGGGCTGTGAGGCCTGCGTGACCCTAGATCTCGGGAGGGTAAGGAAGGGCTGGCTTGGGTCACAAGTGACAGCAAGACGTGTCCTTTCTTTCTTGCCTTCAGGCTCAGGCGGTGACTCTCACTGTGGCCCAGGCCTTCCAGATGGCACTGGATCTCTGGGAAGCAACACATACAGGTAGGAGGAATTTTGGAGGCTGTCTCCCTCCGCCTAGCCCTGGGCTCAGTGTCTCCAGTGCAGGACCCTACCTTAGAGGAGAGACAGCTGCTGCCTGGCTGGGAGGACGTACTGAGCAGGAAGGGTGTCCTGATGTCTTGCTGCTGCACGCCCTGCTGCTGCACCCGTGGCACCTGCCCTCCCTGCAGTGCGGGGCTCCCTGCTGGACTCTGGCACTGCTGAAGCTGCAGCCCAGCTTGGGCCCCACGAGACCTGCCTGGAGTAGGGGTCCCTCCACCTGCTCAGCACCCTCCCAGAGCGCAGCAGCAGCATCTGCCCTTGCCTGTGGTCCTGTCTGTGCATCTTCTGCTCTGCCTTTTCCAGGTTCACAGGCACTAACTGCTGCTTTTGCCCTGTCCCAGGCTCTAGGCAGGAACAGCCCCTTCACCCTCCATGTGCTTTGGAGAACAGTGAGCCCAGCAGAGCAAGTGAGCCAGCCCCCCCGGGGAGCCCTCCCTTCAGACACCACTTTGGGGTACAGTATGTGCAAGCCTGGCTCATGCTCAAGGCTGTCTCACCCTGGGGCAGGGACAGTGTAATGACAGCGCAGCCCCCTCTCCCTGCCTGCCAAGCCCCATTGGTGTCTGCGTGGTGTCCCTGGCCTGCGGGAGCCTGTTGTGGAGGTGCACTCTGTGCTCTGCCTGGCTCACGAGGCGGGAGCAGTTCCTCAGTGCTCTTTGCTCCAGGAGCCTCCGGTTGGGCCCAGCACCGCAGCAGCCTGCTCTACTGGCACCGCTGTAGCGGCAGCTGGGACCTGTCCTGCACACTGGTGCCCTAACTGGAGGTGAGGCAGAGTCTCTGAAGGAGAAGAACCGGCGTCCAGCTGCCATGTAGCTACTGCGGGCTGAACCTCAGCCCTGCCTGCCTGTGCTGCACGCGTTGCATGGACGGAGCTTGCTGGGGCAGCGCAGCACTGCTGGGTCCCATCCTCACTCCGTCCCTATGCAGGGGCTCCTGCACGCTCCCTCCCTGGACTCGTGCTTCCAGCTGTGGCTCCACTGGCAGTGCTTGCCCCGCCCTTGCACACAGCCTGCTCCTGCGCGGCCCTGGCCATGCCGGGTGCTCAGGCTGCAGGACGTGCCCGCCGCTGAGCGAAGCCATGGTGTGCTGTGCACAGCAGCCGCCTCCGCAGCCCCTGCCGGCTCCCACCTCACGCCTGCTGCTCTGCTGGCTCCTCGGTTCAGGGAGCCCCTTGCTCTGTATCTTTCCCTGGCACTGTGTGCTGGAGCCCCAAGGATTTCGGCAGCCTAGCCTTGCTGGTGCCCTCTTTGTCCCCTGAAGTAGACATGTCCTGCCTGTCCCGCGTCTGGCAGGTCACTGTGTCCTGTAAAGATGCCGGGGGCTGCCCTGCTGCCCTAGGCCAGGTCTGAACAGTCCCAGCTGGCTCCTGGCAGAGGCCTGCTCAGGCTGTGAAATGTGTTTTGGTTTGTCAGGAGGAAGAGGAGGAGGAGGAGGAGGAGGAAGATGACAACCTTGATGAAGCTTTATCTGGGTAGGTGGCAAGCTGCTCTTCATGCCTGTGGACGTGTTAGGCCTATGATGTTGTGGCAGTTCTTTGCACACTGGCAGCGGGTGTCTTGTGAGGCTGTGGCACCACAGGGCTGTCTGCCCTGAGCTGGCAGCAGCAGGGAGCTGGCATGCATGGATGGGAGCGGATGCGACACTGTGAAGGGGAGCCCTTAGCTCGGGGGCAGCCTCGCGGGAAGGCACTTGCCAGGCAACCTGGCCTGGGAAAGGGGTTGGTAGCACCTGAGTCGGGGCTGAGGTCCCGGGTGGAAGGTGGGAGCTGCAGGCTCGGGGCTCGGCTGCGGTGACGGCCCTTCCTCCACAGCTGCCTGGAGGAGCCGGCGGGCGGCCCCTGTGGCCCAGCAGGTGAGTGTCCTTGGGGTGCTCTGCCCTGTGCGCGCGGGGCCACTCTTGCCGCGCGCCCTGGCTCAGCAGCTGCTGCTCCCTCCTGTTGCCTGCAGCGTCAGCGCTGCCCACGCACGGGCCCCTCCGCACTCCTGCCACGCCGCTGCCGCACTGGCCGGCCCTGGGCCGCCCCCCCGAGGGCCAGAGGCAGCCAGGGGGCCCTGCAGAAGCGCCCACCGCCCTGCTGGGCTAGCCCCGGCCGGAGGAAGCAGCCCTCAGCATTCACCCGTGCCTGCGCCCAGCCTGCGGGCACGCTCACCCCGCTCCCCTGCGTGACCTGCAGGCTGCGGCTGCCCGAGGCACAGGGCCCCGAGCGGCTCCCTGCCGGGAGGATGCCCAGCCTGGAGGGGCAGTGGGGAGGGCCCTGCGTGTGCCTCGCAGCCCTGTGCCCTCCTGCGTGCGACAACCTCGTTTTTAAGGGATAGCTCTGCCTTTGTAGCAAAATAAACTTGAGTTTTTTACTGTTGTCAGTGGAGGCCAAGCTCTAGCTGAGCAGTGAGGGTGCTGCTGGCCCCAGCTACCCCTGCCCTGTGGAGCCTGCAGCTGCCCTGGCACTGGGTGTCCCTGTTGTTGCCAGCCCTGTGGGTGCCCTCGCTGGTGCTGCTGGCCCTTGTCCTGCTCTGCTGCCTTTGGGGCACCAGTGACAAGGTCTGCGTGGAGCAGAGGTGACGGCTGCCCTGGCTACAGCCGGGGCCCTGTGCCAGCAGCTCTCCCTGCTTGGCCTGGGGAGGGAGCACGGCAGTCACTGCTGCTCCGCGCGCAGTGGGACAGCGCATCACGGCCGAGCAGAGGGCCCTGGCGCGGGGACCACTGTGCCCCATCCTGCCGCAGCCTCTGCTGGGTGCTATGGCTGTGCTGGTACCTAGACCAGGCCACCAGCCATGCGTGCCAGGGCACAGTGTTTGCTGCTTCAAGCATTAGCTCTCTTCTAAATAATCTCTTTTACTTCTGGGAGAAGGGCGGGCAGCAGGGGCCTTGACAGGGTATCCCAGGGCTCCACCCAGCCCTGGGGGCGGGGGCTGGTGCGTGCTGTGATGGCCCTTGGGCTGCTCTGCGGGCAGCATGGGGCCACCACATCCCTCTTGCCTCTGCTGGTTTCCTCATGCTGAGCTTGACTGTCCCTACACCCTCGGCCCCGCTCGCCCTTCTCCCCAGCACTTGCGCCCGTGTGCCCTCAGGCTGCCCCCAACCCGCACTGCCGCAGCCTCCCTGTGCAGCGCCCGGCTGCCCCCTCTGCCCTGCTGGGGATACGGAGGGGGCTGCTACTGTTTTGCTGCAGCGCCCAGCTGGATTTAACTTGCCAGACTTTGGTGGTCTTCTGTCTCGCTACAGCCCCTGCGTCGTGACGCGAGGCCTGTCCTTCCCCGTGGCTGCTTCACTCCCCCATGCAGTTATACCACCTTATTTCTGAGGGTGCCTTGGGCTGCCTGCAGGCCTCACGCTGGCAGGGATGTGTCTGCAGCACCCAGCACTGCACGTTTTGTTTTTTCCCCTAAAAACCAAGGAAGCTCTTTGTGTTCTGACATCCTGAACTACTGAGGGCCCCTCTCCTACAAATGGGAGTAGATGGCTGGGCACAGTCACCCCTTTCTGGAGCTGTAGTTGCTCCCTGCAGCTCCCATCACAGCAGGGCTTGGACCCCAACGCAAAGGTGCTGTCGCGTCTCAAGCCCCTGTGCTGCTGGGGAATCCCTGCCACACCTGCCTGCAGAGCAGCACAGTCCCCTTGTGCCAGCAACCTGCTGCCAGCTGGCCTCAGCATCCTCCCCAACCTGGTGTATGGGGCCATCTGCAGCCTGCTGCATGTGGATATCTGCTACCTGCAGCCTGCTGCATGGGGCTATCTGCAGCCTGCTGCATGGAGCGTCTGCTGTCTGCAGCATCGAGTATCTGCTGCCTGCAGCCTGCTCGGTGTGTGCAAGGAAAGCCCTTGTGGTGCTGCTCTCCACGGGAAAGGTTCGTGACTGCTGTGCAGGTACCAGCAGCTCAGCAGCAGCATGATCTGGCGCAGCCTGTTGGATCAACACCCTCCAAGGCCAGAGCGGGGTGTGAGGCAGCGCAAGGGTCCTGCTGCAGCACAGCACGTGTTCCTCCAGTGGCTGGGTGTGAGCAGCACTCACAGCACAGGAGGGCAGCCACGCGGGGCTGCTGTGTGCCCCAGCACAGGCACATGCACGCACACAGCAACGCTGCGGACTCTGCTGCCTTGAGCCAAGATGCTTTTATTGGAAAGACCTGCCCCAGGGAGACGCTCCCACCGCCCCTTCCCCTCCTTCTGCAGCAGGCGTTGAGCACCCCGAAGGAGCAGTCCTGAAAGTGCTTTGCTGGGAGATTTATTCCTGGAAGACGCTGGATCCTTGATGCTTGATTGTGGGCTGCAGAGCCAGCCCCCGCCTGGTTGTGCGCCACGGGGCTGAGGGCACGGCCGGCACAGCAGCAGCGAGGCTGCGTTGCTGCAGCATAGGGGCCCTTATGCCATGTTCCCCCAGTGTGGCTGGGCATCATAGGCCCGTCCTCTGGCACTGAGTGGGCAGGTGCCGGGAGCTCTCACACATGGTCCCGGTGCCGCCTCTACCTAGTCCCGGGGCAGCAATGGCTCATCCTGTCCCGGGCAGACCGCGCAAAGCTGCCAGCCCTGAGCACGTTGGCCAGCCCCTTCCCGCAGGTCTGTTCTGCACCAGCCACCCTGGGACAGAGCATGGGGCCGGCTGCAGGACAGAGCAGCTGCAGCGACTGCATGCAGGAGCACAGAGGGGTCCAGGAGCAGGGTGATGCTGTCAGAGCTGGGGCTGTTCCCACAGCAGGGATGGGCTGAGCTGCCCGAGCCCCTCCGCACCACCCACAGGCACTCGCCAGGGCCCAGCAGTTCTCCACAGTCAGCTCCACCTTGACAAGACTATTCTTCTACTAGGCAAACAGCAACACTGCAGCCATGCCCTCACCCCAGCTGCCCCATGGCACAGCAGGGCTCGTGGTAGCCCCTGCACTGCTGGCTCCACCAGCCTGGCTGTGGGAGCCCTGGCACTCCTGCGGCTGTTGCAGACCCCACACGCCCGCTGGGTCCAGCCCCAGACAACCCCGGCTCATTTCCACCACTGCCCCTGCCAACCCCCACTGCCTGTGTGGCACCAGGGCCAGCGCCCACACTGTCCCCATGCTGGGTCTCATGGCCCCAAGGGGAACCTGCTCTCCCTATCCCAGGTAGCCCCAAGCCGGACACCACGGCCACAGGCAGGGCCTGCTCCTGGCTGTGCCCAGCACTGCGCCCAGCCCACACGCCCGGCCCTGCCCCTGCTCTGCTGCCCCGCGCAGCTGGCAGCTCCCCATCCTCACTCGGTGCTGCGCTCAGCAGCGGGGCGCAGGGCTGGGCGCGCAGCACGGCCGAGGCCCCGCGTGTGGCTCTGAGCTGGCTCCATGCATGTCCCCGCGCCGCTGCCGTGGGAAAGCGTCAGTCCGATACGCAGATCTTCGCATGCAGAATGCCAGGCTGGGTGCCCACTGCCGCCTCTTCTTCCCAGGCCTGTTTTCGGCTCTGGCGGGACCCCAGATGCCAAGCTGGTGCTGCACTTACACCTCAATAATATTGACAGAGGGGGACTTCTTCTATGGGAAAAAAATCTGCTTTAAGGCTTTGCTTTGCTAAGCCCTTGGGATGCAGGTGCTGCAGCAGCCCCTGCCAACCTGGAGGCACCAGGAGCAGAGGGCTCCTGCCACGGGGTCCGCATGCTGCGGCTGCACCCTCTGCCATCCTCTCCCCTCCACCATGGCACCCCCGGCCCCAAGAGGCCTGCTTGCCCCAAGGCTCCCAGGGACCTGAGCATCCCACCTTGCCTTTGCTGCAGCAGACCTCAGTGCTGTGCTACAAGGGATGACCATGAGCAGGAGAGAGGCGTAGATCTCGGAGCAGAAAAAGTAACCGGGGGGTAGGAGGACATCTGCCCTGGGACAGAGAACCCATAGGATGGCAGGAGCAGAGGAACAATAAAAACCAAGCACGTCCTGTGAGGGCTCTGGAGTGTGGCGAGCAAGTTAAAGGCCACATGCAGTGAGCTGGGGATTCTCCAGCAGCACCCCGACAGGAACCTCCCTTGACAGTAAGACGACCCCATCCACTGAAACCAGCAGATGAGTGAGCTCAGAGCAGCTGCGGGGAAGGGAAAGGGGAAGGGGCCAGCCTGCCGCGCATGCTGCAGCTCAGTCCAAACCTGCTTAAGCAGGTGCAGGGAGCAGGAGTCCTCCCAGCCCTGCTCTGCAAGGGGACTCAGCCCAAGACCTGCATTATTGTCTGCTACCTTGCAGCAGCTTTGTACTAAAACCAGTAGGGGAGGGGATACAGAGCATAATTATATAACTGCTTTTTATTTGCTATGCCTTCTTTCCAGTTTTATAATCAAGGACTGCAAGGACAAACTTGCAGCTCTGTCACCTGCAAGAATGCCAGGAATCTCATGAATGTAAAGAGACCCACCGAGCTGCCAGAGCCCTGGGTAGGCAAAGATCTTAGTGAGCAGCAGGAAGGGGCTGCCCTCACAGACCAGTGCAAGCAGGGCCAGTTTGGAGGAGGGGTCCAAGCGGAGGGCAAGGAGTGACTGGGGAGCTGCAGAAGAGAGGGTGCTGGCGGGCTGAGGTCCACACAAAGAAGTTTACGTCCCCAGCATCTGCTGGGAACCAGGGAAACATGAAAGCAGAGGAGCAGGTGGGCAACACGGAAGGTGGAGCTGGCACCATCGACAAAGGAGGCGGATGAGACGCAAGGACAAGCCTAGTGCAAGGGCTCATTACAGCATGTGCACCAGGGTATTTATCACTGTCTTTGTCAGGCACCAAAGGGTACCAAGGAAACAGACAGACGAATGAGGCCCTCTCACCCCTCCCAAAGCCTGTCACAGTCACTGCAATGCTGCAGGGAGAAGGCTCTGAGGTCCTTCCCAAGAGCGTTGATTGCCTAGAACAGGCCCTGGTGAAGGCTGGAAGCCATCAGAGATCGACCAATGCAGAAGCCACAGGAACAGAAGCCCAGCTTGGTTGCCTCGTGCCTCAACAGGCCAAAGCTGGACTTGTGCAAGGGATGTCGAAGAGGTGCAGCCTTGGATGGGCATCATGTCAGGGCAAGGTGCTGGCGGCTGTGGGGATAAGAGCCACCCTGCACCATGGGGCCATCCCAGCTGGTGTCCTGGCCTCCCCTTTCTGTGGCTGCTTCTGCAGCCATCCACCAGGCACGCAGAGCCCACGCCAGGCCAGGGCTCGCTGCGCTCCTTGGTTTCGGGTGCAAGAGCACAAGCTGGAGCCTCTGTGCTTCTAGAGGGGGCCCTAGCCTGTCCAGCCAGCAGACGTGGCAGACACTGCCCCTCTCTCCAACGCTCACCACCCACCTTGCTCCGCAGCAGCCCCCCTGTAGGCCGCTCTGGCGTGCTGTGCTCTGAGGACGGCTTCGCCTTCTCCTTGTTATTGTTGGAGTCGTTGTCCTTGATGATATCATACTGTCTGCAGAAGAGGGCGATCACAGCTGCGGACAGAAAGGCGGTGAAAGGCTCCTTGGGGCCAGTCCCCGCCTCCCCTCCATGGCGTCCCAGGCTGGTCCGGGTCTTGGACAGGAGCTGGTCACCCTCATCCCAGTTCCAATGGGGCGCCGGGCTGCTCTGGCACATGGGGTGGCTGTCACCATCAGGTCGTGCATGAGGTGTGTGAGGTGCCCAGTGTTCACAAACCAATTTCCAGATGTGGAGGCACCCACAGATGGACAGCCCTTGGTGCCAGCCCTTAGGGCTGTCCTGAGTAGCAGGCTGTCTCTAGCAAGACACCAAACTTACAGCCCCAGTAGTGCAGCCTGGTGCTTGAGGCTCTCCTGCCCTGCAAACTGCCCACTGAGTTCTCAGTTTCACAGGGCCTGTCTTGCACACAGTGTGCTCCACACCTTGGGACCCTGGACTTGGGACCCTAAAGCAATGTTCAGAACAACACTAGCTATGCTGGACCCACTCAACCCACATGTGTGTTAGGGAAGCCACTCGCAGCCTGGATCTGACTGCTCGCATTGGCACTCTGACACACTAGCCTGCTCTGGGATTTTGTGGTTTCCTCCAGTGCACTATAAAACTTTTCAAGGTCAAGATATCACTGGGAAACCCTCATTTACTGGGCAGGAGAAAAACTATTTCCCATTCGCAGCAGCTGGCATGTAACCACTCAGGAGCTGCTGGCTTTCCCCAGGCTTCCTGGTTCCCAGGACAGGCTGCTGCTTCCCAGAGCACTGGCTGTAGTTGGGTACTGTGCAGGAGGAACTCACGCATCTGACAGCTCAAGTAGATTTTGGCACAGCTGCTACCAGCTAGTAGCCACAATACCAAAAAGACATCGACCAGTTGAACTAAGGTCCGAGCTACACGCTCATTAATGTCAACTGTAGTGCTCCTGCCCTGTAATTCTGTATTGCCTGTGCTCCATATCGTCTCTTGCTCCTCCAGCAGAGCCTCCAGGTCAACCAGGCTACATGCTCCAGGCTGTCCCTGTGTGCAGCAGTGGCTGCAGATCTTCTTCACACCCTGCTGGCTCAAGCTGTATTCCATTCCATCAAGGAGGATGCCAAGCCTGAATCTGTATTTCTCTGGACTTTCTGACCCCCACCTTTGCCTGCAGACTGTACTTCATGCCCCTGCACCAACCTGTGAGACACTGCTCGCAGCGCTTACCTGCCCACATGAGCAGCACGGCCACAATGATGATGATCTCGCCTGTCTGCAGCTGCCTGTCCTTGTCCAGCCCTTCCATGGTGATGTCACCTGTGGAGAGGAGCACGCGGCAGGGCTGGGAGTGTCACCTTCCCACCAAGATCTGCTCCATGACTGGCAGTACTTAAGGATGTGAGAAGTGCCCCAATGACAGAGGTCTCACAGACAAGGGCAAGCTCAACATGACACCATGCTTGGGGACAGGACGTGCAGCCTGATGCTAACATGTGTCAGACAAACCTTCCTCCCTGCCACAGGGTGTCAGGGATCCCAAAAGCTTGGGGCAGTTCAAGTGAGGACTGCACAATGCGTGGAAAGGGAACTCACTGAGGTTATCCACTAGGCAGGGACTAAGGCAGGCTGGGGAGGCCCTGAGTTGAAAAGCAGATTGTGGAAAGTATCCTACATACTCATCCTGTTCCCAAGTCACCGGCTTACGGTTAGTGCTAGAAACAGGCTCCCAGGCCAGATGGACACATCTAGGTCATGTTTGTCTTGGATTCGTGATCAGCACTTAGGGGACCCTGAGGCAAGAGACACAACGTGGATGCAAAGGAGAGAGGAGATGGTGGGGCTCTGGTTTCTGTCCTTCAGCAGCTTGCAGGATCTGACAGTGCATTCAATACTGACTTTCTACAGACAACAGTTCAATAGTGGTGGCTACAGCCCGATTAGCTGGATGGATTCCCAAGACCTGAGATAGTAGGGTGATAAGTCAGGTTTGGGGGACAACATTATGAGCACAGTGGGCCCAGCAGCACCCGTACAGCCTTGCTACCACTGCGGTGTGCTGCACAGGGCAGCCCCTTCCTTGTAGCCTGCCGAATCCCTGCCCCATGTGTGGACCTATCCAGGCATGAGGTCCCTCTGGCACTTGCTGAGATGGCAGCAGCTGCCTCACCTTGGTTGGAGCTGTTGGAGGGGAGCCGGTCGGTCTCCTTCAGCGTCCGGAAGTGCACGCGCTTGCTGGCCTGGCTCTCCCCGTACAGGCCGATGCTCTGCACCTGGATGATGTAGTCAGCATCTTCCGCCAGGTCCCACAGCACACAGGCCCTGTTGGTGGTGTTCACCTCCCGGATGAAGCGCTGCATCTGCCCATCTTGCCGCTGCCAAGCGAAGATCTGTCAGCTGCTGGGGACGACCCCACGTGCACCAGACCCCGTCTGCAGGGCTCTACCGGACACACTGCCCGTGATCCTCCCTTCCCAGGGGCTCGTCTGTCCCCAGCATGGCCAGGCTGGCCAGACCTTGCTGTGCAGTGCCCCTGCAGCGCCCAGGAGCCAGGCATCTCCATGAAGAAGCCCCCACCACCAGGATATGCAGAGGTGGAACAAGCAGGCAAGGAAGGGCTGCACCCAGGCTGGAGTCTGCCCCTATGCAGGGAAATCCCAGGAGGGCCTTGGAAGGACAGTCACTCCAGCACAGGGCTCCCGGATGGGCATCCTGGCAAGGGCTGCCCAGCCCTGCCGAGCTCTCAGGAAGGTGCCCGAGGTGGCAGAAGCCAGGGCAGACACGAGAGCTGCCAGTAGTCACTGAGGGGCTCTCCCACCCGTGGGTACAGGGCCCAGATACCTGCTGTAAGATGGCGTAGCCAATGACCACGTCTCCTTCAGGGACATCCCATGAGACAGTGGCAGAATTCGCCTTCAGCTGCGTCACAGTCACGTTGACAGGGGATGGTGGCCTGTCTGGGGAGCCAGGGATGGAGCGAAACAGGGCACAGGAAAAGAGGTAAGATTTCTCAGCACATGCACTTACCCATGCACCCCATCATGCCGGCCCCCAACCCCTGCCCACAGCAGCAGGTTTGCCAGGGCTACAAGAGCAGTTTTGGGGGCTGTGCTGTCCCCAGAGAGACGTGGCACAGCAGGGCCACTCGGCACCTGCTGGCAGGGCCCAGCACAGCCCCAGACTGTCACACGCTCCGGGCAGACCACGCGCAGCAGCACAGGCCGCCAGCGCTGGGCACAGGGCGCCTGGCAGGCTCCTGCCACCTCGCAGGCTGCAGCGGAAAATGCGCAGCACCCTCTGCTGAGCAGCAAAGCAGCAACGAGTTTAAGGGACCATCAGGGCACGTTAACCAGCGCCCGTGGTTCACATAACGGAGAGAGGAGCCGTCGCAGAGCACAGAGCTCTGCCATCAGAGCACGCGATGACATCCACGGGGGCTCTCCGCGGGGGCAGCTGCTCGCGGGCCGGAGCAGCCCTCGCGGTCGAGCGGGGCACTCTGCGCAGCCATCAGCCTGCTGGGAGTTTGCTGCGTGCAGCCGCAGCACCAGCAGCAGCTGAGCCGCCCGACAGGACCCGCGCCTGCTCAGCCCAGGCAGGCGCCAGGAGCCCTTCTTGGCAAGCAAGGCCCACATCCTTGCTGGGTCCACAGAGGCAAAAAAACAAACAAACAATGCCAAAAAAACATATTTAAGCAATTCCATAATCAAGGCTGTGATGTAAAATCAGGCTCCTCCAAGCTCTGCTCTGCCCCGTGGATGTGCACATCACAGATGCCTGGCACACCACCCAGAACTGCGTAGGCAGCAGCACAGACACAGTATTTATATATCAACTGTGACAGAAAAATGGGGCAGCTTGGAATAAACACACTCTGCAGCTCAATCTGGCCACCTCACCTGCCCGGTGTCACTGTGTGCTGGCGCAGGGAGGGAAGCCCCGCACACGGAGCAGTGCTGTACCCTGGGCGGGCAGCGTGGCTGTGGCCACTTGTCCTGTGAGAAGTTGGCTTGGTTGCCCCACAGTTTGTGCCAGTGTCACCACGAGGTCCACACAGCGCTAATGAGGACTGTGGCAGGTCCTACCCAGGCGCCTGGCCCAGCACTCAAAGCCTTCTGACCGAAAATCAGACACAGGAGCTCACAGAGGACATAGGCTGCCATCCCGCTGTCCTCTCCCTCCGTAAACACAGCAAGGTCCTTCGGCAGGCTGCAAGCAGGACACAGGCTTGCGCTGTGATCTCTCCTGGGGAAACAGAGCCCCAGAGGGCAATGGAGAACAGCAAAAAAGACAGAAACCAAACTAAAAAGAAATGAGTGACAGGGAAAGGACACTTCTGCAGGTCAGCTGTTAAAATGTGTTCCTTTATGCTTGAGTATATCAGATACATCTGGAAAAAGGCTGCGAGTCCCTGTCTGCAAGATGTAGGACTGCGGTCTGCAAGGATCACCAAGAGGGACAGAGCACCCAAGAGGAAGGTCTGGGGGACAGTGGGGCCATGTGCGTCCCCAGCCACACCCCCGTAGCACCACGCGAGACGCTGACCTTGGAGACAGCCCCTGCAAGGACACAGACACGGACACACACACAGACACTGAGGGTGCTCCTGTGTTCCTGCGTGCTGGCACTGAGCTCCACGGGGAAGTGCTCTGAGGCCCCGGGTCCCTGTGCTCCACGCGGAGGCCGTGCTGGGGCAGGTTCCCGCTCTCCTGCACTGCCCCAGGCAGAAGAACTGGAAGATGCGTTGCCTGTAACGCTTATCCCTGCCTGTAGGAGCAAAGAGATGGTTGCCTCAGGCTATGGCTATGGCTAGTCTAGCAAGTGTAATGGGGCCAGGAAGGGCCCGGGATCAGTGCTCTCCACCATCAGCCCCTGCTGCATTAACATTCCCTGGACTTCTTTGGTGGCTGCTCTCAGCCAGGTGCCCCAGGCTCGGCGCAGGGGCCGGCACAGGCTGCCCGTGGGCAGCACTGGGACGCTCCCGCTCCGGCAGGGCGAGCTCAGCACTGTGGACGTAGCTTCATTCTGTCACCTGGCCCCAGGCCAAGAACAAGATTTGATGCTTCACAGGATGCATCTACACTAATAAATTAAGTAGCTTTTTACATCCAACAGAATGGAAAAGGGTCTGAGCATGTCCAAAATGGGTCGTTTGGCTTCCCACACCCTTAAGTGAACTTAGGAAGATTAAAACTAGGGACTGATACCTCCATAGTGTGAAAGTCGGCGCGTGAAGCCAGCAGCAGACTCCTGGTCTGCACAGGAATTTTCTGGGTTTCCACAGGGAGCTCAGCCCAGTTCTCCCCACTTTACAGCATAGGGATGCTGAGATGAGGCTGCTCGGGGCTGAGTCACTCCCTGATCAGCAAGAAGGAGCTGATCCTTGGGCCATTGCTGCTGCCTCGGGGCTGGCAGCATTGCTGGGACCGCACTTAGCCACAGCCCCCACGGGCCCCTTGTACGTAAGGACCAGACCTCTACCCACCAGCAGCACCGCGTGCCCAGGCAGGAACCACCTTGAGAGGAAGCTGCAAGGGGACAGCTCAAGGCAGCCGCCTTTGCTCTCACACCCCCAGACAGGCCCCAAAGGTCCTAGCTCAACAGGAACGAGGGCAAGAGCACGAGGCAGAGCCGGGCAGGCCTCACGCGTTGTAGACACAAAGCCTCATGCAGGCTTCAGGCACACACACCCAGACCTGGCGGTGGCAACAGTGAACGGCACCCTGGCTGCAACAACGTACAGGGAACATCAGTGTTGCTTGGTCTGTTTTCAAGAGACACAGTGAAGACATTTCCGAGCGCACAAATCCTACGTGCTAGGAGGAAGAGACTGGAAAAGGTCTGGTGGCAGGAACTGGAGTCCACCACAGAAATCAGGTGCGACCCCCAAGGACGTGCGAGATGAGGTGCGTTGGAAGACATCAGGACAAGGCCTGCAGAGCACACCTCGCGCCATGCAAAGCTTCGTGTGTCATTCCTCAGACAAGTCTAGTGCTCTCCAGCCTGCCCTATAGCTGAGGTCAAAGCAGGCTTTTATCAGAACTCTGCTGTAAAGACCTGTGATGCAATGCCGCCAAAAATTTATAGGGCAAACCCAACTACTAAAAGCATTCCTGTAAAGCCAAGATGCTCCAGTACCCAATCAGGCTCTAAGAAAAGCAAGGACAAGCACGCCATAGTCAAGCCCTGCCCAGTGCATTAATCACCAACGATTCTGCATCATTTATAAGTCACTCTGCTTACACTCTTGATTAAAGCCGTGCTAATCAGTGGCACTGCCATAGGAAGAGCAACTGCTCACGCACCCTTTCCTAACAGCAGTGCAGCTCATTTCTGCCAGGCCTGCCAAGGAAGCAGGAACAGCTGGTCCTGGGTAGCGGGTACAGCGGTGCCAGGAGATGAGGAGGGCTGGCACGGGGACAGCGAGCACTGGGCAGCCTCTGCCCCACGGCAGAGCAGGCCAGCAGCAAAGGGGCCCAGCAGATGGGCCAAGGAACAGCATGCACTGAGGCCGAGCCCCACAGTGGTTCCCCGCCACGCAATGGCCACAGGGACGCGGTGGCCGCACGGATGCGGCCCCCAACGGCCCCCAGGTCCGCGCCCTTGGGACAGTAGATCAAGGACACACAGGTTTCTGTCCCGCTTGTCTCCACGGTGGGGAGGAAGCCTCTGAGACAGCTCTAAATATAAGTGGCCCCTTTTTACATGCTGGTGGTACCGGCTCCCCGCTCTGGAGCATGATATGCTGCCAGGGATGCAGCAGGGATGCAGGGCCCTGCTCAGCGCGAAGCCGCTGTGGTGCAGCCAGGCTGGCGCTGGGCACATGCTCAGGGCATCGGTGCCCCAGGGTCGTGGATGGGCGCAGAGGAGCTGGGCAGGGGGCCACCGTGGGTCGCCTGAGCACCGGCAAGCGTCACTCCGGAGAAAAGAAGCCCACGAGTGTGGACATGCGCATGTGGACATGTCGACACGGGCACAGGGAACGCCACCACGGGTACTGGGAACATGGCACTGTGAGACACCGGGATCACAGCTCCATGGGCACTGAGAACACGGCACAGCAGGCACTGGGAACACGGCACTGCGAGACACCAGCTCCATGGGGCACTGGGAACATGGCACAGCGGGCACTGGGGTCGCAGCTCCACGGGCACCGAGAGCGCTCACCGCAGGCACCAGGATGGCGGCAGCGCGCGGGCCGCCTTCGCAGGACGGGCCCCGCGGGACGGCGGCGGTGCCGGCCCTGCCGCGCACGGGCACGCGGAGGCGCCCGCAGCCCC
>JAWLRI010000426.1:123530-157605 GCA_034781795.1 Crypturellus tataupa
GCGCCGTGCCCCCGCCGCCGCCCCGGCCCCGCGTCCAGCACGGGCTGGAGCCCGGAACCCGCCAGCAGGAGCAGGGCCGGGAGCGGCACGTCCCCGCGCGGCGGGACGGCGCGGTGTGGCATGGCGGGGCACGGCGCGGTGTGGCACAGAACGGCGGGGCACGGCAGGACATAGCAGGGCACGGCAGGATATGGCAGGGTGGGACATGGCAGGACGGCACATGACATGGCACGGCACAGGCTGGCACGACATGGCACGACATGGCAGGGCACAGTGCAGCAGGGCGTCAGTAGGGCTCCTCAGGGCAGGGCAGGCTGCAGAGCTGTGTAGCAGAGGGAAGGAATCAAGGATGTGCAGTAGCTACTGGAGGATGGGAGGGAACGCAGAGCCTGACCCTGGTCCCTGGGAGGGCAGTGGGGTGACCAGGCTGGGATGTATTTCCAGGGCCATGAAGGAGCAGAAGGTGCTCAGAAGTGGTCAGCATGGATTCACCAAGGGGAGGCGGTGCTGAAGCAACTTGATAGCCTCTGTGGTGGAAGGGCCAGCCAGGAAGCCGAGGAGAGTTGTCTACCCTGACTTCCCATACTGTCTCTTGTAACATCCTCACAGGTGACAGTAGAGCAGGGAGGGCTGTGATCAGCGGTGCAGAGCCCAGCAGGGGCCTGTTCTCTAGTCATGTCCCCTAAGCTCAGTGCTGGGACAAGGACTGCTGAAAATTGCCATTAGTGGGCTAGGGGGAGGGATCGAGCCTCAGCAAGCTCATGGGCTACAGGAAGCTGGGAAGAAAGGCTGGTGGCCCGGAGAGCAGAGGCACCGGGACAGGCTGAGAGATGGCCAGAGAGGAGCCTCATGAGGTTCAGAAAAGGCAAGCGCAGCCTCATGGTGCAGGCTGCGCCTGTACGGCTCTGCTGGGAGAACTGTGCTCACGTACAGTCCCAGCTGGTGTGTGAGCACTCTCGGCCACCGCTGCTGGCTGGCTGACACTGCCGGGCTGTGCAGCCCATGGGGTCAGTTGTCCTGGACACAGGAAAAGGACATGCTATGCCACTCAGGGCCACCCTGGGAGCTCAGCAACCATTTGCCTGTGGTGCCACACTGGCGCCTCTGCACACCACATCGGAGCAACCCTGTGAGCACGCACGGGGCAGGCAGGCTGTGCTGGGGCAACGTCTGTGGAGTGCAAGCTCTTTATACAGATCACATTATCATTTCATTGCTTGGGAGTTTGGCCAGGCAAAATTCAATTTGCACTCACAAATCAGGAGCCAAGGCATGGAAATTGTGTTATACGCCTTGCGGTGGCACACACTTGGAATTCAGCAGGGGAATGCGGTGGCCGGCTGGCGAGACCATCCTCACTGCAGCAGCCAGAGCGCAGCCCCTGCCCCAGCACCTTCCTTCCCTGCTGACAAGTGAGCTGTGCGGCTGCGAGCCTGCAGGCCACCCGCGCCATCCCTGCCATCCCTTGTGCCGCGTGCGCGGGTCACCGCTGTTCCCGGGAGCAGAACTGCGTGTGAACAAGGAGCACATGTGCGTGCTGACTGGTTGCTGCGTGGCACTGCCACTGCAGTGCTCAGGATGGCAGGGCAGACCGCTCGCTGCTGCTCGCCTCGCTCCTTCCCCTGCCCCAGGCACTCTGCCTTGCGTGCACCCAGGTGGAGGAGGCTCTTCCAGAGAAGAGACTTCTCAGAGACTCTTTGGCTTTGGGAGCCTCTAAATATTCTCCATATCAGTCTTCAGTTTTGGCAAGGGCTGCTGAGACAAATGTGAGGCTCTGGGAGAGGAGCCAGCAACAGGGGAATGCTCTGGCCCTGGAGCCGGGTTCCTGCACCCGCAACATGCTTGCATCTTCCTCGGCACCACTGCAAGGGTTTCCACTGCACCAGGAATTCACTTTTGGGAAAACCTTAGATTTATGATACTGTTAAGCAGCTTGTTCATATGCTATCTATGCAATTAATCCTGCAATGGGCAGATGCACTTTATGTCTCTAAAATCTGCATTAGTTAGCCTTTAACTAGCATGAGGTGGGAGTTGCAGCTTTATGAAAGGAAGTACATGGCATGGCCTGCAGTAGCTGGGTGCTGACCTGTGGATCCTGGACCTTTCCAACTGCCTCCTTTCTGGGGCACTGCCTTTGTGCCTGTTTTCCCCAAGAAATGCCAAATTTGTGAACACCTGTGCAAGTCTCCGTGCCCCCTGTCCTCTCCCTGACATGGCAGATCTGTGCAGGCCATGTCCTACCTGCGTGCTGCCCACATTGAAATACTCCGTGATCGAATCTGTGCCCAGGAGCACAGGGAGCCCTGACCCCCCGGACGAAGTTACATTGAGCAACGGCTGCAGTGCCCCGGGTGGCGTTCTGCAGGCGAGTGGAGTCCTTTGAGGCTGCCGTGTGCACTGGAGCGGGGCTCGGGGGGCAGAGCCAGCGCTGCCCCTCAGGCCTGGCCTCCCTGCTGCCCCCAGACCGCCTTCCTCCTGCTCGCACCAACCCGTCGTGCTGGCCACGCTGCTACCTCCTGCTCGAGGGCTATCTGAGGGTTCAGCAAGTCTGTGTGCGGGCTGCAGTACCATCTGCAGAGATGGGATTAATTCATTCGTACTTCATGGTAACAGTAATGGAGAGCAGACATGCCCAGCAAATTACAGCTATTTTCTACAAAGCTACTGTCTTAATCCAAAGAAAGAACTCAGCTCCATGGCCCGTTGTGGGCACAACCTTTGAGAGAAACCTTTGCTTCTAGATAAATTACTCACAATTACTAACAATTATTTTCTTCGTCTGGTGATTTCTTTTTTTTACTCTTGTGTTGCACAATGGGTTTTGGATTTTATTCTTTGGCACCCGAGAACAGACATTTATGCTTTTCATTACCATGGGGCTTTGTGAAGTCAAGAGTTCTGCTGTGTAATTATGTGCGATGTGCTAAGTAATTTGTTCGTTTGGTTTTAGACCAAGCTCCCCAATTATTCCTTGTGGTACTTCTTAATTTCTATTGTGAGAAATAGTTAATAATTGTTTGCAGTTCTTACTCACTGCAGATCCTCATAATCTTTCCTAGCTGAGCAGAGAGAGCCCATAAATCTAAAAACAGGAACTGACAGATGTGTGGATATCAGTAGTCTTCAGTGTTATACTGACCATCAAGCCCACAAATTATGCGTTACTGAGCCTTTTTGCTCAGTAAAACCAGGGTCTAATTGACGGCACCTCCAGAGTGAAGTGATTTGTTGCTACTGATTCTCCTGCACTGATGAATTGGAGATAGGATCTAGGAACCGAGGTGCAGCTCAGCAGACCTCTGTTACAGATCTTTGCACTGGGAGGAAGGCTCTGCAGGGAGCATGGGGTGAGGAGCACTGGGTGCATGCTGCATGCGCTCGCTCTGCGCAGACCAGCAGCCGTGCACAAGGTGGTCTCGTGCACTGCTGTGTGCGTAGCTTGTAGGACACCTTCTTGGCCTCTCTCCTCTGCTTCATAGTGCTGTTGCGTCTTCCAGTGTTGGCAACAACAAGGGGCTGCCAGGAGGGTGAGAAGTGATCCCAGGATCTTGGGGAAGCTTGGGCTGTTCAGCTGGGAAAGGTGAAGCTGGGGCAGAGGGAGGCATGACAGCTTCCCTCAGTGTGCTGATAGCTGCTGCAGAGGCAGGAACGTCTGCAGCGTCTGGGCTGGGACCTGCGCCTCTGATGGGCTGCCCTGCATGGGTGAGCTGGGTCTTCAGCGTGCCTGGGGGGTGTCAGCATGGTTCGCAGAGCCCACCTGAGAAGGCTGCACTGATGCCTTTTCCCTGGCAAGTCTTCTCTGGGACGGCTTCTGGCAGGGCCACCACAACTTGCCATCTGCATTGCTGCCTGCTGCCTGCATTGCTTGTGACTGCGCTGCTGTTCTCACTGCTTGTGAGCAGAGCTGTAGCAACCTGTGTGACGAAGCTGGCGCTGCATGGGGAGGGAGGCCATGCCAGCTCCCGTGGAACTTTTCCACTTTGGAAAAGTTTCTTTCTCTGGGGTCTGCCGTTGAGCACACCAGTGTGGTGGGGAGACGGGAAGGCTGCAGCCCGGCCTCATGCAATACCACACACAGAAGACAATGGACGTGCACACCTGCAGAGGCGCAATTCGGGAGAGGGAGCCACAGAGTCCCCATGTGGCACCTCTCCAAGGCAAGCAAGGGACCTGGCAAGGGTTCATCTGCACTGAATGGATTAGAAAATACCCAGGCAAGGGGGAGTGAGTCCTTGCCAGCTGCTGGGCCAGCATGTGGCTGACGGGAGCTTGGAGCTTCTCTGGCTTGCAGGCTGCTCTTCCAGGCTGCTTACAGGCTAATGGGAATGAAAGTGAGCATCGACTTCCTTTAAATTCCCAGCTTTTATATTGCAAAATCCACAGAAGGTAAATCATGCCAAGTATCTATGAAGAGAATTTCAGAATGATAGAAGAAATCTAATGAAACACAGACATACTTACATGCAATTTATAGCTGAAAATTACTTTAAAAAATGTGTTCCCTGATGTTATAAAGTGTTTTTATAAAATGAGAGGATTGTTCCATTGCAATTTTAAGTACTTAAAGACTAAAAGGATGGAAATGCCCAAACATTTCTTACGGCTATCAAGTTTATAATATGCAAGTTTTTTAGAAGTGCCTTAACATGAGAACAAATCAATCATGTAATTAAATATATGATGTAAATATGCGTTCTTCAAAAGCTAAGTGAAAACAGAATCAACGACAAGTCCTTTCACTGAAATATTTCCCTATCTAAAGAGCACCGTGGCAAAGCAGAAAACTTAATTCATGGACATACATCATTTCCCAAATCTCTGGTTTCAGCAAACAAAACTAGCACATCCAAATTTAGGCAATTGATCTGAAGAAAATGCTCACTTTTCAAGAGTTTATAAATATCATTGGAAGAATGAAACTAATTAAAGGCTACCAGGATGCAAATTATCTGGATGAGGAATATTTATGTACCAAATTAATCATCACAGTGTCAATGCATGGCCAGGGAGATCTTTGTTAAAACATTGGATCCCGTTGTATCTTAAAATACAAATTTTCTCAATTTCTGATTTTTTTCCTCAAGGCACCTGCCCCCTGAGCTGGAAGACACCTAAGGACAGCAGATCAACGCCCCCCTCCATCATCCATGAGGAAACATGGATGCTGTCCTGCTGCTCCACTTGGACACCCGCAAGTCTATGGGGCCAGATAGATAGGATCTACCCGAGAGTCCTGAGGGAGCTGACGGAAGAGCTCACCAAGCCGCTCTCCAGCATCTATCAGGGTCCTGGTCAACCAGGGAGGTCCAAGACGACTGGAGACTTGCCAGTGTGATGCCCCTCTACAAGAAGGGTCAAAGGGAGCATCTGTGGAACTACAGACCTGCGAGCCCAGCCCCGACATCGGGGATGTTATGGAGCCGGTGACTCTGGGGCACTCACACAGCCGGTGTGCAACAGCCAGGACCAGCCCCAGCTGCATGGACTCAGGAGAGGCAGGGCCGGCCCCACCAACCCGGTCCCCTCCTTTGAGCAGGGACCCATGCGGGCTGCTCTTGGCCGGGTGAAGAACTGGCCGGGTGGATGAGCCCGGAGAGCAGCACTGACTGGAGTCTGACCCAGCTGGTGCCCAGCCCCGAGCAGTGCTCCCAGGTGCAGCGCTGGGGCCCATCTTCTGTAATGTCTTTGTCTCTGACCGGGATGGGGGGCTGGAGGCACCCTCAGCAAATCTGCAGGCAGCACCAAGCTGGGAGAAGAGTAGATCTGCCTGGGATAGGAGGGATCTGCATGGCTGGAGCCTGGGCTGAGGACACCACATGAGGGTACACGTGGCCGAGGGCCGGGTCCTGCACTGGGGTCACAGCAGCCTCATGTGGCGCTGCCAGCTGGGGCAGAGCGGCTGCAGAGCTGAGGGCAGGAAAGGACCTGGGGGCTGGTGGAGAGCGACTGAGCAGGAGCCGCAGGGAGCCTGGGCGGCCGAGAAGGCCAAGGGCCTCCTGGCTGCTGTCGGGGACAGCGTAGCCGGCAGGGCCAGCGCAGGGATCGTCCCCTGCACTCGGCGCTGGCGAGGCTGCCCCTCGAGCACCGTGTCCAGTTTTGGGTCCCCTCTATAAGATGGATCTTGAGGCGCTGGAGTGTGTCCAGAGAAGGGCACAGAGCTGGGGAAGGGGCTGGAGCACAGCGCTTGTGAGGGATGGCCGAGGGAGACGGGTTATGGAGTGTGGAGAGCAGGCGGCCCTGGGGAGACCTCAGCACTCCCTACACCTACCTGGAAGGAGGCTGCGGTGAGGGGAGGTCGATCTCTTCTCCAGAATAACTGCAGGTGGGACAAGAGGAAACAGTCTCCAGTTGCGCCAGGGTGGTTCGGGTTGGACACCAGGAAGAATTCCTGCATGGAAGGAGCAGTCAAGCATTGGAATGGGCTGCCCAGGGCAGAGGGGAGTCCCCGTCCCGGCAGTGTTGAAGAGCCATGGAGACGAGACGCTCGGGGACATGGTTTAGCAGGGTGGTGTTGAAGGCTTTACAGTTGGACTTGATCTCACAGGTCTTTTCCAACTATAATGATTTTATGATTTATGATGAACAGAAGCGTGAGCCTGATACATAGCAGTGCAGCCAGTATTAGTGCAATGAGCACACTGCAAGTCTTTAAGTCAGGTCCTAATGCAAGCCCTTGTGTTTGGATGTGGGTCCATCAGGGAGGCTGCAGCCTGACGAACACCTGTGCAGGACTGACTCGCAGGAGTGGCAAAGACTCTCAAAACTGCACTTGCATTCTCACAAGCTGTGTACTGCTCAGAGCTGCTGATGCAGGAAGTTTTCCAGAATTACTGAATATAAAAAAAGAGGGGATTTCAGCCTCTGGAGTGGACTTAGGAATACATTCATTTACATGCAGGGATGCTCTCACAGCTCCCCGTGAGCAGAATGGAAGGGCACTTGGAGCAGGGAAGAGCACCCCTGGCAATTGGGCCTTCTTTGACGTGAGTGACCAGCCCTTGGGGGAGATCTGGAGGCAGCTCCAAGAGCTCAAGGTTGGGTATATTTTAAGTTTTTCTTTTCTTTCTTTCTTTACAGCTTTTTTCTATGGTTGCCATAGCTGTGCATGGACTCTTCCAGCCTTGCAGCAGCCAGCTGGTCCCCACATGTACCTGATCGCAGATCAGTATGTTCCTGCTGTGATATGTGGCTCGCTGGTTGCCTTGGCTGCTTGTTCTTGCATGGCAGCAGTGATGTAGGCAGCGCCCTTGTCCTCCTGGAGCTGGGAGGCCAAGTCCACAGCTAGAGACACGGGGGGATAAGCTGGGGTAGCTCAGTGTGGCAGCAGGACACACGTAGAGAGCAACAGCTTGATCTTTAACTGTCTGGATTAATGATTACAGTGAAGGACTGGTGACGGTAGGATGAAACAAGCTGTGGTGAATCCCTGCCCTTGCCGGACCCAGACACATCCGGGTAGCAGCACCTGCCCTGGCCCTGGGGATGCTGCCTGGGCGGCTCTGCCCTCCCAGAACCACGACAATGCAAGGAACGAAGAAATACAGGCACGTCACTGAGACGCCAGATCCCGGCAGATGGGAGGTGAGGAGCCCGCTGTGCTGTGTGCCAGTGTGCTTTGCTGGGGAGGGATGGACAGTCGGGCATGGGGAATGTACTGTGCCACGACTGGGTGCCTGTAGCATCCAGCAAAGCAGCTCTTTCCTGCTTACTGCAGCTCTGTGCCAAAGCAGCCTGCGCAGCAAATCCCCAAAGAGGTCAGTGTGCCCAGCAGCTGAGGGACCCCCGCTCTGAGTTTATAACAACAGTTTTCCTACTTCAGTGAAAGGGTCTGTCTAAATTTGCCAAATATAGTGTCAGACAAGGCACCTCTGTGTCCCCACAGTGGGTTCAAGGGTAAATTGCATCCCATGTTTGAACTCTGTTACTTTTAGCAAGGAAGGTGGGAGCTGCGAGCAGAGCCCTGCAGAGGAGCCCCTGGATGATGTACTGGTGCACAGGGAAGACAGCCCCATCACTGTCAGGAATCCCTTGTTCTCCAGTGTCCCTCAGTGGGAGCCTGTCTCAAAAATTGGACCCTTCTGCCTTGCTAGAACAAGCATTTTAGGTTTTCCTAATGCTTGCTTTTTTGTTCCAAAGCAGCCTCAACTAAACCTGAGAACCAGTAAGCATTCTGCTTTCTCCTAGCTCAATACAGCTACTTAAATTAGTGTTGCAGACTAATTATGTTATAGTCAACACAAGACAAGTTTGGAGACTCCAGAAACCGAGGTGAATTTTTCTATTCAGCTAAAGAAGTCAGAAGGCTTTTTTGTTGCTGTTACTAATTAGGTTCAAAAGCAGAAGTTTCCCCAGACCAGTATTTCACACTTTGTTCTGGCAAGAGCGGGCAGAGGTGCAGAGCTTGTAAGTGTGTGAGTATCCAAGTGCTTATATGTGTGAGGAAGGTCGTGTCCACTGGGGCTCATGCACGTGGATGTGAGTGTTCGTGCAAGGGTGTTTGTGTGTAGCAGTGCACACATGTGTGTCTGTGCGAGACGCATGTACTTAGCGGGGTGTGCATGCATGCATGCCCGGGGGACCACACGCATGTGCAGTACAAGGGCTAGTGGGGGTGAGGAGCGTGTGTGTAGGGGGGTGGCTGTGTGTACGCCTAGGCTATATGTGGGTGCGTGTTTGCATGTGCAAGCTTGTTTCTGCATGTATTTGGCCTGCATTCATGTAAATGTTTGGGCACATTTGTGTGTGGGTTATTGTGGGGGTGGGCACCAGTGCATGAATGAGGAGCTCGTGTGCTGGGGGACATGTGGGAGTGCTGTGCACAGGGACCTGTGTTCGTGTGAGGGAAGCTCGTGTGACTGTTTCTACACCATGAACATGAGTGGGGGTGTGGTTGCAGGTGCAATGGTGACATTTGGTGTGTATGTGAGGGGCTTAGGTGTGTGGATCCCTTGTGTTTGTGCATAAGGTTGTGTGCACACGTGTGGAGGCTGTGTACACATACACAGATGTGCAGGCTGCTTTGGCTGGATCTCCTGGAAAGGGGCTTTTCCCTCTTTCTGGTGTTTTTTTTCCTGGTAGCTAATGCTGGGCTCTGTCCCCATGTCTCTCCTTGTTCAAGATGACCTTCCTGAGGTGGAGGAGCTTGTGGTCCAGGTGAAGGAGAAGATGTCGAACATCCAGGCACTGTCTCACGCCACAGTTGGCCAAAATCTTCCAGTAAGAGAAAGGAAGACTTTGTCTCATTGCAGCCTGTAAGGACCGTGGCACAGGGTGTAATCAGACCATCTCTATCAAAGCTGCTGTAGTCAGGGCTGCATGAGATGCCTTCGTATTAGCAAGGCAAAGAGAGGTTCTTGCCCCAGTGCCCTGGCCCTGCTCTGATCACACTTATATTCTTGTGGGGACAAAAGTGACCATGTGCTGTTGTGTTTGTTGTTGTCATTCAGAATGTGTTGGGAGCCCTGGTACATGAGCATCCATCCCTCTTCCTACTGCTGTCAGCAACCTTAGACATCACCAGGGTCCCATTGCCCGCCTTGCCCCCATGCTCCTGGTCCTGAGATGTGCAGATGAGGAGCTGCGTGGTCCCTGCTATAGGAGCAGACTTTTTTCCTTCTCTCCACCAGGTCTCCCTCAAGAAGTTGTTCCCAGCCATCATCAGCATTGTGTGGCCCATACTGTTCCTGGAGTACGGAGGGAATTTTATCCAGGTACCAGCCTCCACCTGTTTCCCTCCAAAGGAGGCTGCGTTTGTGTGCCCAGCTCAGGTCATTGCCCTTGGGCAAAGGCTGCAGGCAGCTCCCTCCTGTGTTGAAGGACTAACACCACCCTCCAGCCTGGAAGCAGCCTGTACGGGCTGCAAAGAGCACCGCAGGGGCAGCCGCATGGCAGCTCTGCTTGTGACAGGCAGCTGAGCAGAGCCCACGCTGCTCTCACCTGCTGGAGGCTGACTCTTTGGCCACAGCCCTGCAGTTGTTCATAGGCCAGATCAAGCTGAGGTGTCCAAGCCATTGCAGTTGCCAACAGTGCTGCTGTAGAGTCTTTCTCAGCAGGGATGGCACGTCAGCCAGCTTATCTTCTCCATGATCTGGGGAATCTCCTAAGCCCTGTGCTTAGGAGATTGTGCTGCTCAATGACCCTGGGCTGTATCCAAGGAGAGTGCTGGGCACAGAGGTGGTAGGAGACCTTGTTGGTGGCCCTGCTCCTTCAGATCATGTCTCTGTGTTTTGCACAGAAGTTCGAACAGGAACTCAACACCAAATGGATCCTCAACACGGTCAGCACTGGGGCCCATGTTCTGAAGGGCAAGATCCTCCACAACCGTGTGGTAGACTTGCAGATCAGCAACTCCAAGCTCTTCTGGAGAGCAGTATCCATCCTACAGGTATTACACTCCTGGGCCATAGCCCAGGAAAGGTAGGGGGGGGTCTCCATGCCAGGGCCCTGAATCAGATGAACCTCTGAACTAAGGAGAGAAGAGATCAAGTTCACTGTGAGAAAAGGAGATAGCCAGGCTGCTCTCAGGAAGTTTGCTGCTCTTGACAAAGCCTTTTGCTGGCTCCTGGTGTTGCTTCTGGACAGACTGGCACTATACAGGAAACAGCCAGCCCTTGTTTTCTGGCAGTGTCCATTTCTAGTGCTGTGGTGAGGGTCCAGACTGACCCCAGGAGAGGCCTGTGGACCTCTTGACAGCCCACTGTCTGGAACCCTACCAAGCTGGAAGTTGAGGAGGCCTCAGGAGGGAAGCAGGAGAACTCTAGACACAGCTAGACACCTCCTTCAGAGTTCAGCGCTCATCTAAGCAGGGCTCTGAGGGCTGCTGAGGCAGGTTTGCACAAGACTCCCGAGGAGAGTTTCTGAGGGGCTGGGGGCTCCTGAAGCAGGTTGGACCCAGAGCCTGTGTGCTGGGAGATACTCAAACTCATCAGCAGGTGGTCCTGAGCAACCTGCTCTAGTTAGACATGCTTTGATCTGGGGTGGTGGGGAGAGGTCAAACAAGGACCTCCAGAAATCCCTTCCTGCCTGAGTTATTCTATGACTCAAATGAGGTAAATGAGATGCCACTGTCTGATGCTGTGCTATTCAGGCAATGAGAATCATTAAAAGGGCCCAGAGAACTGTCAGACCGGTTATTGGCTGTATCAGCATGTGCCCTTCTCTGTATTGTCTGTCTTGCTTGTAGATCTGCATGGACACATACAGGCATTTGCACAGACAGGCATTACTGTCTGTGGCTGTGCTTCATCTTCACTTTGCATTGCTTCTGTCCATTGCTTCTGTCTGGGACATCTCTGCACTGCCTTTAACGTGTGTCCTCTCCTTGCAGTGCTTCACAGGGCACACGCAGGCCAGGTGCCTCGATAGTCTCCTGCAGCTCATCTGTGACTCTGAGGTGCTGCTAGATGACCTCCATGGCAAAGAGATCTCCACACACATTGGGGTAGCAACTGAAAAAAAAACAAGGTAATTTGGATCCTCTTCACCACTCAGGCTTCATCCTTCTCTTCATGGCACAAGACACCAGGAAACTCAGTCCTGACACTGGGTGCTTTCAGGCCAGGCAGTAGTTAAACACGGTACTGCATGCAGAGGGTGGAGATTGGCCTTTAAAAGTCAGCCTGAGCAGAGGAGAAGCAGTGGACAAGCACCATTAAAGCATTCCCTTGGCAGAGCAGGGCTGTGGTGCCAGTGAGCAGGGAGCCCTTGGCTCTTGGGCTGTTTGTATTGGGGTGGAGAGGGATCCACATAGCACACCATGCTGCTTAAGAGCTGCTGTCCCTCTGCATACTCCAAGTGGTCCAGCAGCCATTCTGGTGCCCTCCCTTCTCTCCTGGCAGGTTGTCCCCATAGCGCTCCTGTGCTCGTTGAGAAACTGTTCAGTGCAGAAAGCCCAAATGTGCCTGGACACCTCCCACTCCATCCGAGCTGCCATTGAGGCGTCACTGAATGCCTCAGGGTGCAAGCGAGGAACAGAAAAATCTGATACTGCAAGCAGGACTACATAAGAAGCATCATCCTAACTCCAAGGAGGCATGTAGATAAGGATATGGGGGTTTGTGTCAGCCCAAGCGTGTGCTCTGGCCGGGCAGCCCTGCTGTCTTCCAGCCTCGGAGCCTCTCTGAGGGCCTTGAACAAAGCAGGAGCTGAGTGGGGTGAATGCACTTTCCTGGCTCTTGCACAGGGGTTTGTGCTCTGGAGTCTTCTGCTTTGTCCTGGGTTGCTGGGGTCTCCTCGGGTGAAGTGAAGCAATGTCCTGCCTAGGGGCCTGCTATGGGCGTTAAAACTTCACTAACAGCTCCTCTGGCTCTGAGATGATCTGAGCTGTGGGCTGCAGGGAAGGCAGGAGCAGGGGATTGTGTCTGTTTGCATGGGGGACAGTCAGAGCTGTAGTCTCCAAGATGAACACTTGTTCCCTTTAGATAAGTAGGGGAAAAAAAAAAAACACAGGAATGGACCATCTGAGTCATCAAATTAAGCCTCTGCTTTCTGGACCAAAATGCTATATACTCTCTTAAATGAACTGGATTTCATATAATCTATTTGATTGCTCACTGCTTTCTTTGCCATTAGCAGACTTTCCATCCTTGCTCCTTTGACATTTGTATCTCTCCTACCTGCTTTAGCTTTTCATGGCCACCAAACAGTGATTCCAGCCCTGGTCCCTTGAATGAAATCATGTCCTTTTATGTAGTCCTGGTGGTAGAGGGAGCCAGAGGTGGCCTAGTCAGCATCTGATACCTGCCCTGCCACTGTCTGTCACTGACCCAAACTCCTGCTGCTCAGGCCCGACCACTCAGCCCCAGCTTGGAATGGAAAGCGCTTGCAGTCTTCTGCGTGCATCACACTGACCACTGCAGGATTTGCCTGCTCCCCTTCACACCCAGCAGATTGTTCTGTGCCACGCTTACCTGACTGGAAAACACTCCCTCCCTGTCTTCTCCTCAAGGTCACTAAGTGACACAGCAGACAAAATTGGACTCAAAAACTGGTGATGAAGGAACTTGCTGGCTGCACTTGGCTCTAGAGAGCTGCACTGTTGGCATCCCTTCGTGGCCTGCTCCACACTTGCAGTTTTGAGCCTGTCTTCCTTTACTGTTCCTGTTTTTAGCTTCCTTTTGGCACTGTGGCAGCTGTTTTTACTGCTTTCACAGCCCAGGTTCAGCTAATTGTGACCCATGATGCAGAGCACCTTTGGCCATCGTTTTCCTTAGCCTAAGATTGACTCAGCACTGGCAGGATGGGCAGCAAGGTGGGTTAGTGACGGCAGAGTGTGCCTGCATTGGGGATGTCCGAGGAAATGCAGCTGCCCGCTAGCAAGCAGCAGCCATCCTGGGCTCCGGGCGCTGGCACTGGTCTCACAGGCAGCTGGGCTGGTTGGGATTGGCAGGCGGAGAGCCTGTATGGCTGGGTGTCCCACATTGCCGAGTGGAGAATGCTTGGGCATGAAGGGGCAGGGGACTGCTGCTATTGCCACTTACTTTTCTGCCCTTTTAAAAATTAATTAATTAATTAATAATAATAAGAAGAAATCCTACACTTGCCAAGTCCCCTCTGTTTGCATGCACTCTGTTCACATGCGAAAGGCAGCACGTGCAGAGCACCAGCCTCGGCAGCACTGCCCTCCCCTGGCTCCCCCATGCAGGCAGGCACGGCGCAGCGGCCCCTCTGCCCTTGCCCCATGAAGGACCTGAAGGACGAGCATTCCTGCTGCCAGGGAGGCGGGGCAGGAGCATGGGCAGGGCCGGGGAGCAGGCCGGCACGCTGCAGGGTTTCAGGCAGTCTGCACATGCCCCATCCTCTCCAGCAGCTGACCTACTCGATGCCGCGTCCCAGTGCTGAGCTCTTCCAGCTGCTGCCCATGCACAGGTCACTGTGTGACCTTCACTTTATAAGGCTGCTGAGTTTCTCAACCACTTAGTACTATGGGATACATCAACATTTCTTTGTGCTTACCTTCTAACTGTTACTACTCGCTGTCATCCCCACTCTGTGTCTCTGAGAGACTCCGACTCAGTAATTTTCATCTCAGACCAGGGGACTCTCTGCCCCATCTGGAGTCCCATGTTCTGTGCTGGGCTCCCCAGGACAAGAGGGACATGGAGCTGCTGGAGAGAGCCCAGTGCAGAGCTACAGCAGTGATCGAAGCGCTGAGTCTCTGTGCTGTGAGGAGAGCTGAGCACTGGCCCTCTTCAGCCTGGACATGGGAAGGTTAGGGCAGCTCCTCAGTGCGTCCAAATACCTTAAGGGAGGGTGGCACGAGGATTGGGCCAGATGCCTGCCACTGCAGCCTGATAACAGGACAAGAGGCAACAGGCACAAACTGAAGCTCGGGGAGTTCCATCTGAACATGTGGCAGAGACTTCATGACTGCGAGGGTAGCAGAGCACCAGAACAGGTTGCCCAGGGAAGCTGCGGAGTCTCCTTTCTTGAAGATATTCAATAGCCAGATGGACAGAAGTCATTGAAAAGTACCCTAAGTGACCCTGTTTGAGCAGAGAGATTGGACTACAGAGATGCCAGAGAGATCTCCAGAGGTCCCTTCCAAACTCAAGCCTCCCATGGTTCTGTGACAAATAGAAAAAGTCTTTTTTGAGGTTTACTGTATCCCCCTTAGCTTTTTTTTCCTCAAAAAAAAATACTTAAAACAACCCTCATACACTTCACTTGCATGTTAGTTCTGCCCATGATTACAATCCTAATTGTCCCATGAACTTGTCTCCAGTTTCCTGGAGTGAAGCAGCTGCTGCAGGAAGAGCTCCGGGTTCAGCGTGTGCCCCAGAGTGTGCAGTGCTGCCCCAGGGCCTGCATCCCTGGCACGCTCAGGCCACAGCAGCTGGCAACACTGACCATCACTCTTCTAACCTTTTTCTTGCTCTTTTTTGGTCAGCAATAACTGGGATTGCTTTTCTGCTTACAGCTAGGTTACATGCAAGCAAAACCTTTACCTGTATGAGTAACTGACTTTTGTGGTAGGCTTCTGAGGGAAGGCAAAGCAGCTTCGCTTCTGAAGTGTAACTGCACATTTGGAAAATAAATCTTTCTGATGTAGGCAAACCTTCAGCATAAAGCAGATAGCATTTTAGACCAGGGACAGACTTGTCCAATAAGACATGCACCAAAAGCTCATAAAAGGGGACAGTGCACTAACTGAAGTCTCAGCAGAGCCACCTCCTTCCCACTCTATTAACTGCTCTGTTTTCATTATGGAATTGATCTACTTAACTTTGAAGAGAGACAGCTTTCAGAGCCATCCCACTAAAAGAAGCAACTCTGTGCCAAGTCTCATTCCTAGTGTCACAGCACCCAACGGTAACATAAATGCTCCGGCTGGACCCTGCTCACACAGGTCATCCAGCAAACACCAGCTCTGGCTTCCAAACCTGCGGCAGCAGCGCAGCAGAATGTCCACATGACATTCATGCTCCTGCAAAGCAAACTAGGCAGTGGAAGAGCTTGCCTGGCAAAGGCATGGTGCCTTCACCACTGTAGATTATAATAAATAGACAAATAAATAAATAGTCAGAAGCACTGCCTCAGGAATGGGACATAGCTGCACGTTTGACATGTATGAATGATGGATGCTTGCTGCGGTGCCGTTCCTGCTACCTGCACACAGCAGCTCAGCTGCTTCACTCTGCATGGAACAGCCAACTGATATAGAAGGCTCTGTGCAAGCTGCATCCCTTGGTTTAGAGCTCCCCATGGACCTAGGCAGAACAGCTCAATTAGGGAGCATTCTGCCATCATTAAAACAGATCAAGAACTCTGAAGCTCCTGCACTAGGCAACTTTCAGAGCAGACTGCTCAATAATCACCTGAGAAGCTCTGTGAATTGTTATTAATGGATTTTAATCATCCTTGGAAGAATGAGGAAATGCTTGAGGCTTAAGGAAAACAAACAAAAAATATAAACTCTTTGGGGAAAAAAAAACCCAAAAACTACAAACACAGAACAAAACTGTCACCGAAAACTGGGAATAAACTTCTTAACACTGATGTAGTATTAAGAAGTAAGCATTCACTTTATTGCAGCACTGGGTGCATGGGGGATAGCTCCACCCATCATGCACACCCTAAGGTGTGCTTGCTAAAACTTTTATTTCTCTATTATCTACATATGCATTAAACTCTAGGAATAATCATAGAAATTCATTCTATTTCCTAGAACTAGTTATATATATCCCACGCTTGTGCGCGTGCGCCCTCTGCCCCTTTGCTGGTCTCTGGTGGGCTTTTGAGACCCCTTGGTGGTCGTCTCACTGTGCCCACTTGATGTCAACCCAGAACTCACTTCCAGATATGGCCCGTTTTTGGCCCAGAGGCCCTATTTTGGTCCTACTGCCCAGTTCCAGACAGTTCTGTGAAGATACGGTGGTCCTTATCTTCATCTTCAACCGGTCTTTGCTGTTTTTGTCCATATTCTCTCATGATGTCCCAGGAACATCTGCTGGTTTGCTTGTACCTTCTACTGACAACAGCAAAAACATGTCCTTGGGTGCATTCTCTTCTGGGGTTTCTCATAACAAAACCCTCTCAGCATTTCTGTAGAGAGGTGTTCTAGAGCTCCACACACTACCCCGTGCTAGACAAGGTCAGCGGAGTGCATATGAGATGCTGGTTATTAATTGCTTAAAAAGAAATAATTTCGAGTAGGGTTTGTTAAGACAAATCATCTTTAATGATAATGCTGATGAAAGGAAAAAGCAACTGCCAAGAAAATCTGCAGATTAAAAAAGCTGATGACAAATGAAAGCAACAAAGCCATTAACTATATAGCAAATTTTTATGAAACATTTGCTCAACCAAAAAAAAATGTTATTGAGTCCTATGCTCAAAAATTCAGTAAAATATATACATATATTTTTAAACACAAAGTTCATCATGTTGCTGTCTGGACTTAAACTTTGTAAAATTGTATTTATATAAAGAAAGCCCTCAAACCCAATTTGATATGAATTTAAATTAAAATGTTTAAGATAATAGATTTTAACTAGGAGCAAACACTGTAATGCAGCATCTTAATAGGAAAAGAAACATTAGTTAAGAGCACAAAGATGTTATCACAGTCTTCTGCATAAATCAGACCAGCCCAATCTAGATGCCCCTCTGGACTTGAAAAAACAAAACCCACTATTGGGCTAACTATGTCTACAAATAAGTTGGAAGGACTTTCTCAGCGGTATGAGATGTAGAGGGTGAAATTAAAAATAACTCCAATGAGAAGGCACACATTTTTTAATATAATTGATCACTGAAACAATTATCTAGTGCCTAGCTGTTTTGTCTTACTTTTTTCCTAGATTGAAGCTAGGTCTTTTTTAAACATGTACTTGCTTGAACAGAAGAATGCCAGATTTGCTGGGTTAGGATTTTTGACCTTGATTTGCAAAAGCACAGGCTACATCTACTCACTGTACGGCCACCAAAAGCAGCAAACATTAGACTCCTGGGTGCTTGAATGGTAAATATAACTGAGCATGTCAGGTTGCAGTTCAGCTGTCTGTTGTTATAGATGTATTTACAGCACAGAGCACGCATAATGCTCTCTATATCCCAACAGGCACAACTGCTTTGAGGCTAGCTTTTCCCACGCCCTCTGAGCAGTACTTTGGGGCACCACTGCAGTAGCCCTAGCCCATCGACAGCAAGCAGGAACAGGTGCCCCTGAGCAGGCCACAGCACTAGGAAGCAGTGAGTTGTGCTGCTGCAGGACTTGTCACGTCTCTGCCTACAGCCTTGCACTGCCAATATCCCCTCTGCGTGCAGCAGTGCCACCAACTCCCCAGCTGGTCACTCCAGCAAATGGCCCACCATAACACTGCGGGAGGTGAGTACAGAGGGATGACCGATCAGTTACATACTGATTTTTGTTCCGAGTCACATTATGTGCGAGACTACATTATTGTTTTACAAAATCCAGACAATAATGATGAACTAGAAGGCCTAGAAAATGATGCTGATTCATTACTCATAAGCAACAATAAACAGGTTTATGTTGTTGCCCATCTGTGGGGCCAGAAGGTAGTGAACATGCATGGTCAGAGTACAGCTGTGTGAGGAGACAGGATGAGAGAACTGAGCAGCACCAGCGAGCGTGCGCACGCTGCATGTGCTCCGCAGGTACAGCTGGAACCAGGAACAGCACATTCCAAATGGACAAGCAGCCACCTTCTCATACTGCTGATGCTTTATTTTGTCTTATTCTGATCTTGCCACTCTCGCTCCAAGCCTTATAGGTCCTGTATGGAATCGAGATACAGGTACTGCTAGCGGAGCACTGCAAACATGGCGACAACCAGAACAAACAGGCAGCAAAACTACTGTATTCAATGACAACAACGCACCACAGGCTGTCTGTTATACCACACACAGAACAGACGGTGGTCAGAGGCAGTCTGCTTTGCCTGTTCTTGTAGAGAGGCAGCAGCTCTGGAGAACCCTTTCACTGTACATCACTTAGACTGCCAAGGCCAATGTGGTTATGCTGGTAAAAACACAGATGTATAAATCTGTCTGTTCACTAGGCTTCCCTGTGAATCTCAACCCTGTCAGCTTTCCTAGGTGGGGTTTCCAGGAAGGTATGTGCTCCTCTATGGCAGCCTTGCCAACACACGGGGCAAGCTAAAGCCTTTGCATTCTGCACAGTGCTGCTCAGTTTGTGAGCACATTATGCAAGAAAGAGGATTCCTTCCTCAGAGATCTAAACACAGTGCAGTGCTAGTCAGCCTCTTAGACAGAACTGTCACAACAGAGAACCCTGCTCCCCCCCATCAGAGAAAGATGACAAAAGAGAGACAGCTGCTACACTGGAAATCACTAAACAAGCAAGTAATGTGACCCAAACTGAGACTGCAGCTAGGGCATGAGCTACACTGCCAACACACACTGCTAGTGCCACTGTCCAAAGGAACTACACCAGAACAGGCAGTCTCTACACCACAGCTTTGTTTCACAGTTTCTCATAACTGACCAGATGTGACAGTTCAAAAAATCAAGGTCACAGAAGTTAGGAGTGGAATCACAGTCCCAAAGACATTCAGTTGCTTATGTTAGCATTGTGGCTCGTAAGCCTAACAGAAGTGGGGCTTGTAACTGAAAATTTTTGGGATTACTTCTCCTTTTCCTGCAGGGACTTACTTCCGGCCTCGTTTGCGGCTGGTTTTAGGAAACTCTGCTCTCTAGGCAACTTGGGGCTCTCCCTCTTCACTGCCCTCGCTCTCGTCCACCACCCGCTTTGGGCGACCCCTCTTACGCCTCCTCATTCTTTCAACTCCAACACTGGGGAGTTTCTTGCCAGACAAGGATCCCGTTTTCTTCTTTCTGCCTCGAGTCAAAGAGCATTTCTTCCGTTGTTTCCTCTGCTCTTCTCTTTGGCGGATTTTCATTAGCTTCTCAACACTCTTGGTGGTAGTTGTATTCACATCAAACCAGTCCTGAAGGGTTTAGAAGGCAACAGGTTGGTACGGGTAGTGGCAATACCAAGTATATACAGGCTCATATTAGAGTTGCCCATGGGACAAGAGTTTATTGAAATATTAGATCTGGAAAAACAGCTAAGAAATCTCTTTTCTTTGGTGTCACTCTGCCTCAGAGGAATCAGATTTGGCTTAGTAATTGACTAATGGCATGGGAAACGCTGAAGAGCAGCAGCCTGGGATCAGACATGTTACACGATACAGCACTTGTTCCCCAAACAAATGCACCAGAACAGCTGTATTTAAGCAGATCAAAGGCCAGTCTAGCCCAGGATTCTCTTTCCAACAGTGAGCAAGGAAAAAAATCCAACAAGGCAAATATCCAGCATTTTCTTTCCAAAATACCCTCCCATCTTCAGAGTCTGGGATTTGGGGACTTCCACTATGTCTGCCTTACCTCAGCATGCACAGAGTTGATGTGATACTTGACTCCACTCTCTGAAGTAAATTCCTTATCACAAAGGAGACATTTGTATTTACCAGCCACAAAGTCTCCCTGGCACAAGAACAAAACAAAACAAAAAAATCACTTGTTACTGCCTAGAAGGTTGATGTACCTATATACATTATACTTGAATGTTTAACAGCTATAACCCATCATTGAAAGTAGAATGTCTTATTCATTCCAGACTGAACATTGTAGGACAAAAGCACTGACATTACCAATAGAGTATGCCCACAAAGGATAGGATTACACTGCAAGATACCGCAAGGTCTAAGGCTGTTCCTGGAAAAAGCACTTTTGTAGCTGCGAATCTGCAGGTAGGACTGCAACTACAATAAAATGTGTGGCACAAAGATGTTCCCTCCTTGCCTCAACTTATGCTTGCAACAGCTGACCCATTAGCACCCAGGGAAGCATGCAAATTGGGGGAAAAAAGTCAGACTAGGGGATGGCAGAACAGTTTAAAAAGGAGATACCTAAGGACAGGGCAGCCAGTCTATAAGTATAAAAGAGAGTGAGTACAAAGATGCTACCAACCAAGGTACATGTGCCGAGGTGAGATTTGAGTCCTGAGACACTCCCATATACAGACTCACAACCCTGAAACAGGAGAGAAATGTGTGTGTCAGCAAAACTGTGGTATGGAAATTCTTCCTGTTCTGTACAAGAACGTCTTGTTTTCTGGGATGCTCTTTCCAAAGGCATAAGAGGGGCAGAGGAAATGAAATACCAAGTCCTACAAAACCAAAAGGCTTGTAGCAAAGATGACCTTTACAACGCAGTTAAGATTTTAATAAATTATATATTTTCAGTTTCTGGGCACATGTGTAGACATTATGAAGAGATCCCTGCCACACAGACACATTCACTCTCTATTAAAAGCCTGAGTAATACAATAGTTTGCATTTTGCCTAAAGGGCAGCAAACATTAATTCAGAACAAAGCACAGCGGGAAATATAAGACACTATAACCTCTCTTGCTCTGCTTGTGCCTTCAGTGGCACTGAGTGCAGTACAGCATCTGAAACTAACAGTCCCCTCTACATTCTGCAAAAAAGGGTATCTCTAAGGACCTGCCCCATGCGAAGCTTTAAGCATGAGTCTCAGGATACTAGATCACATGCCTGGAAATAACAGAACCCTGAAAGCTGGTGACAGAGTGCCAGAGGGAAGAGAACAAACAAACAAACAAAAAACACTCCTCTCTGCACCAAGCCCAGACAAAAGCCACTACTGATCCTTAGGTCTCCAGCAGCATAAGCCAGTCTAATGGCCAAAGAGCGAAGCAAGCGGATGCCTGCATTCCAGCAGAGAGGTACCAATCGTTTCCACCAAAGGGACCAGTTCCTCTCAGTGAATCTGACTTGTTACAACATTGTAGGATTGTAAGAAACTACATACAAGCACCCTTAGATCAGGATGACACAGTGCCATGCATGAATCTGTTTTTGAGGCCATTTTCAACCTTTAAAAAAAGAGTTGAGTGCTGTGCCAAATAAAACAGTCCTTTGGCCCTCAGATTTTCCTCTCTTCCTGCCTTCTATGATTACGTCTGCTTCCCTGCTTGCTCTGCTGTAGCAGGAGCCTGTCATATTTTTCTACTGTTAAGGCAAATCGTCACTCACACCAGCTCCTGGCTGGATGTGAAGCTCTATCAATCTGACACCAAATTGCTAGCTCTGAAGTGGGCAGACACCTCCCCAGAGGGAGCAGTCCAAACAGTCTTGGTTATACTGACTGACTATGCTGAGATGGAGCAGAATTTATCTCCTGCAGACAGAGATAAACTACAGTTTGAAGGCTGTGGAAAGTTATTGACTCATGCAGGCCTGAAACCTGTTCCTTCTGATGCTTTGGAAAGACTTAAGGGTTACCTGGTTTGGGCAGTGAAGTCTTCTGTACATCTTTATCTCTCTTTTCCATTTGCACAGCACATCTTGACTAAAGGTAGGCAGTCCAGGACGAGTGTATTTCAGCTAAGACAAAGAGATGGAATCAAAATGTAGAAGAAATGACAGCTACTCAGTGTGTCAAGTACACATCTCCTCTCTCAAGCTGTGAAACAGAAGTGCTATTTCTCCTTCTAACAGCCAAACTCTCAATATATAACCTTCTCCTGTCTCACTGTCTACAAACATGACTGATTCTGGAAATTCCCTACAATCCTGGAATCCAAAACCTCCCACAACTTAAGACTACAATTCCTCCAAACATATTCATCTCAAAGTCATAAATCATCCTTTCCCTCTGGGTTTCTTTTACTGTCTATTTGATGCTCCTGGGTGCTCTGAAACTTGAAAAACTAGGGAATACTACTGCTTTGGGGCAGTGATCTCAATCTATGACTTTTAAGCAATATATGGCCTCTAACTACCATCACTGCTTATGCCCACTGAAAAATAAAGTACTATAATAGTACTTTAAAGTACTTAAAGTGTTTACAGTCTATCTTGCTAACACTGATAACCACTGCAATTTACAATTTTAGGCTAAGATGACAGAAAAATCTGATGCCCTTCACAAGACATTCCTCCATATTGCTTTCTGTGGGCCATTACATCCTGGTAAAACTGGGTAGATGCCAGTGGGAGACTGTTCTGCTGTATAGAAGACTCAAACTTTACATAGCATTCTAAGGCATTGTACCTTTCGATCATCTGGAATCAAGTCTTGCAGCACTTTCCTCTTGGGCCATTCTTTGGCCAGCTCTTCTCCGGCTAACTCGTGGAGATAGTAGATCGCCACCTTTGCAGATCTCCTCTGAACTCTACCTGTGCTATTTGACTCACGTTTATTTTCCTTTGAGCTCTCTGTTCTTCTCTCTTCATGGAAGAAAGCAACCTGCAAGGAAAAGCCAAAAAAAGGTGAGCCTCTCTCACTAATTTCTACTTGGGCTACCGTAAATACTCGTTCAGATTCCTGCCAGAAATACACCCCCACCTGTCGTTTACTCTCCCAGACATGAGACAGAAGTGTATCCTACCAAAATCTTTTCAGAGACACAGTAGTAAGGTTTTAGCAGAGAGTTTCATGTGGCCATTGGCCTTGAAAGGATACCACATCTATCTCTGTAAAATCAAACATGGTATTTCCTGTTCTGCTGCAGAGTTGATTTTTTTAAGAGAAAAGGAAAATGTAATAGGAAGCTCTCAAATTAAACATGGTAACATTTTTCTACACAGCAGAAGTCAGGTTAGGGAAAGATTTATTGCTATGACAGTGACTTACTGTTACAAACTTCATCCTTATCACAGAACAGGCACAGCTGTTCTGTTCCTGTCAAAAGGAAAGGGACAAGCACTGCAGCAGTACTCCAGAAAAGCAGAAAATGCAGAGGTTTGCTACCTCTTAATACCCATTCAAGTAGAGGACAGAAGTGTACATGGGTCTCAAGTCAGGATGATCTCAAGTATATGAAGGAGTAACCAGCTCTCACATCGTCCTCGTAAATACGGCAATTTGCACTTACCGGCCCATGCTTAGCTCGGAGATGGTAGACAAGTCCTGCCTTTGACCTGTATGCTTTTCCACAGTGATGGCATTTCACAGTCATTTTCTCCAGCTCAGAAGTAGCCTTCCCACACTTTTTAACATGATATAGGTATCCCATTATGCTGGTGAAGCTGCCTGTGCAACCCTATCAAAGTAGAAGAAAAATCCATCATGCAAATTCTCTCCAAGTGATTAATAAACCACTGTATATGGAATCAACAATTTGTTGACCAAAGCACTATTATTTTTCTGCCAGACAATAGACAATTAGGTAACACACTTTTGTCTATTCAGGTAGAAAAAAAATGGGAAAGATTTGCCTGAAGTTGAAATATTTCCTACAATTTCTTCTTATACTTGGTTAGGTGGTTGGACTGTCCTCAATCTCAGCAGTTTTAGAGAAATTATTAAATAAAACTTAAGATATCCCTCGGATATGGTTCATGTCTCAGTCCACAGAGCAGGACAACAAAATCTCCAATGGTTTCCTGTGTAGACTTGGTAGAAAATTTCCTAGCCCAGAAACCAGCAATGAATTTAAGCCTGGGCTTTGGAATAGTACAAATCAAGCATACATACAAATATATATATATGTATATTTATATATATATAAAATATACATATACACATATATACATACATATACACACCTATATTCTTAGATGTACTCATATATTCTGAGTTCCTTCCCTTTCCCTAGCTGTGGCCAATCTTAGTATCTTCAAGAATCAAAGAGAAGCTCTTGGAGTTCATTATGCATAAAAACAACTGGCCACCACAAACAGCTAACAAAAGTTCAGAAGTTCACATTAATAAAATAAATTTGATGCATACAAACAACAATCTAGACCCTTCCCTATCCATGTTGAAGATACCAATGTATCAAATACTAAAGGGTATTTTACCAGAAACTGATTTTTTCTAATTTCTAGTTAATTAGACAGTATTCTTCACCTATGAATGTCACTGCACCTTAAAATAATGGAGGGTGCTTGGCACTCTACATCTTATTTGAAGACTATTTCAGAATTTCAGAGTGGTTAAAGCATTTCTTTTAACTTAACAACCTTAATATATTCATTAATAGTTTATAATATTGTCACATAATAAAAGGATTATTCCTTACTTCTTCTTTGACATTCTCCATCGAATGTATTTATAAATATATAGATTGAACAAGGATATGACTTTACATATTTGGTCTAAATAAGCCCTTAAAAATTGTAATAAAAATGTAAAACTGTTTCAATCACCTATAACTGTCCCTTTCAGGGTCAGAAGGAGGGTGTGACAGACTCAAAGGCCAATATTCTTCCTAATATAGGCAGGAAAATGTCACTCTGAGTCATGTGTGAAGTCCTAAAACTTCCAGTCAAGCTGGTGTTCACCAGACTCCCACTTTGTTTAGTGAAGAGGTTATTAGTCACTTCAATAATTATTTTTCTATTTTTCTCAGTGCTTCACACTTGCTTGGAGGAAATTCTCTCGGCTTCTTGCTGCTTTCCCAGTAACACAGCATCCGTCTGAATTCCTAAGGGTCTATTTTGTTTTGAAAGCATAATTACGGCTTTGAAACAAATCCAGCTTTTGTTGGATCCAAAAGCATAGCCACAGGAAGTCTTACAGCACTATATTTGTGAGGTGCTTACCTCCCTTGCACACTTTAGTTTTCCCATAAGCTTCAAAACCTTCCGAAGGCGGTCTCGTTCAAGCTGCTCATCCACTTCTCCTCCCTCCTTCACAAGTGGCTAAAATAAGGCAAAGAGAAGAAACAGAAACAAAGGAGGCTTAGCAGTTTTTCCTCACAGTGAGTCCACCATTCAGCACACGACACAAAAAAGAAAGATTTAAAACTAATTAAATCTCTGAACTTAGGACTAGAGAAATGTGTGTAATACAATGATCTCTGGCTATGTACCAGAATAACTGAATTAGCTTTTAAAGGGAGTACTCAAAACCATTCTACAATTGGCAACTTTAACACTCATATAACTATCTACAAAAAAAGCCTTGAAAGAAACAAACAGTCTCAAACTATAGCTCTTGGATGCATACTTGTATAACAACTTGCTTTTGGGAAGTGTTGACTCATTTTTGTCATAGCTTTTAACATTTACTGGTCCTAACATTTCCACTTAGGCTAACTAAAGCTAAGAAGCTAAGCTGGATTGCTGTCAGTGAGAATTACTCATGTATGTCAAACTAGAGTACAAGATCTTTTCTATCTCTAATAGATATTGAATATTATTTCCTATATTATCTTATACTAAATATTACACCTAAACTGACTAAGAAAATTTGTACTAAAGACCTACTCCTCAGGACCAGAGGGACCACAATATTAGGTTCTATGTAAATAACAAAAATAACAGGAGTGGTTAGGTTACCCTAACCTCTGAATGACCTTTCCAAAAGTTTCAGTTCTTGATACCTAGAATGTGAGCACAAACTTCTCTGAAGTAATAGTGAAGTGTAAAGAACTAAAAACTGGTCTGCTCTGGGTGTAGCAAAATTCTATTTTCTAACATAGAACTGAAACGTGCACTCTAATATATTTTTTCTCTGATTTTTATGCTCTTTTGTGTGATATATTACCAGCCCAAAAGAAATTCATGCCCTCTTGAATGTAGCATGTCTGTCATGTTGAATAATGGTTACCATTTGCATGGAAAATAATAGCCAGGACTCAAACAGCCACATTTGAAGAAGCACATGACACACAGTGCCTGTGTGGATCAAGAAAAGAATAAAGAGCCTCTAAGACTTCTGGATGCACAGAAGTTGTCTTACCTGATTGTTATGGTCTGCCATGACATGGTATTTCATCCCTCTCAAAGACTTTAGTTGCTTCCCACAGTGATGACAAGTGAACAATTCCTACAAATAAACAAGGACATGGGGTACATGGCTGCAAACCAACCAAAGCACCAACAGACTCTTTGGGTGACCATAGTAGGAGAGCAGAACATCTTACGTGGGCCTGATAACTGCCTATTAAAAACAGTAGAGCCCATGGAGCTAGAACTTTAGAGGAAGAAGGAAATGTCTACATCTTTGTTCATTATCCAAAGCCTGAAGCAAGAAACTCCAACTGCAGCCCTTAAAAAGGTGTAAAAGTCTGTTGTTTAGAGAGATGAGGAGGATAAAACAGTTTAACTGCACTGTGAAGCAATATGCTAAAAAAAAAAAATAAATAAATAAACAGTGGTCATCTCTATCTTACCTGCCTGCAATTTGCCATATGTTTCTTTAGTCCTTCTACAGTCTTTCTCACCACAGCCCTGCATGTTGGACAGGTAGCTCGGCCTTTGTCTCGAATTTCCAAAGACCACTGCTCTTCCATACTACCTGTGAGAAAAGGAAGTTTGGACACAGAACTGCAAACACAAAATCTTAATTTTCATTCTTCAACATTCCCAATGATTTCTAAATGAAAACTGGCCATGTGCTACTAACCTCCTGTCCAGTAATAAAATTTCAACCATTTTATTTTGTTTGCAGTTTACACTTCATATGACAAGCCTCAAATCACTCTTTTGTGGAAATTATTTGATTAAAACCTCTTGTTACTACCATCCCCTTGTGAGGAGAGCTCTACCATACATTCAGTAGAGATTCTTCCTTTGTTCATTTCCATTAAACAACAACTGTTACATGCACGATAAACTTTTCTTTTGGCAAAGAGGCCTTTAGTGAAAATCACAATGCAACCAGTTTCAAGGCAAAGTCCACAATTCAATTCTACTAACCAAATCTTTAAAATTTCACTGGTGTTAAACAGAGGTTTTGGCACTGCAGGTGAATAGAACTCTTACCATCAGGTCAAATCGCTCAATAGATGGGGGGAAACAATCTGTCAGGCATGGTTTCCATTTCCTGGCTCCTTTTTGTTTTGGCCACAAGGTTTATAAATTCTTGAAATGGGTTTTCAGGAAGTGGCTTTACAGCCTGAATTCTTATCATAAAAATATATAGAAGCTTTTCTCCTTGCCAGGTATAAACAAGCAAGGGTTGTCCCTCCTTAGACGGCTGAGCAAAATTCAACAATTTGAACAGCACTTGGGAGAATGTTTGGGTAGTTGTGACTGCTGTAAATTATGCATAACAAGTCATGCCACTTGCAAATTCAAGGCTGATACTACATTCTCCAGGAGTGACTGTTTGAATCTATGGCTATCAGGTTATCAGAAGAGTTGTTCTGGCAGCAGCATCTACATGTTTCTTTTTGGAAACATATTCCATGTTCTGCTGAGTAAAGAAGTATAAATATATTTTAAGAGCTTTAGACTGAAACTTTAGACTTTCAATAGGCTTTTGCTCCATTCAAATGTGATCCCCCCCTAGCCCCATTTACTGCAGTGATTTTAAGGCAAAACCATGTGGAATTATCTCATTAGGCAGCAACATTTTCTGCAATACTGACAGTGCCCAAAGGACAGCACCCTTTTCTTCCTCAGTAACAGTAAAGCAAGTAAAAAAAATGGAAACATGGAGACACAGCCATCAATCAGACTCAACTCTAAGAACTGCATTTATCTCTTACTGCTTTCTAAACAATTCTGAAAAACTGTTCCATCTTACCTGTGCTGTAAGTTTGTGGTTCTTCCTTAACAGAGTGAACTTTTCTTTTGGACTTCTGTTGTACTCCTCCTTGCTGTTTTTTTCCTGCTGTAACACAAACAATAGAGACCATGAGAGTTAATTCTGTGAGTCTTTTACAAAAATGAAGAGCTTGCCTAGGAGTTGCCATTCAGTCCATCTCAAAGGGGCTATCAGCAAGGAGCCACTTCCTTACAATTGTTTCTTTTTAGTAATTTAAAAAATACATTCCCTCATCTCCTTCAAAACTGGTTGCTACATTTAATGAAGAAAAGGTTATAGTCAGAATTAATTTGCCATCTGCTAGGTATTATTAAAATGTATGTCTCATGAATAAACTTGCAGTTTCCAGCAAAGTCTAATCTGCAGATTATTTCCAATCTGACAGACCCAGTACACTGGATGAAAGGCAATCTTAGGACCAAGAGATATTCCCCCCCACCCCGCCAATAAAAATCCACCCACATTTGCCCAAAGTGTAAGACATGGAAAAATATTAAAATAACATAAAATTAAGTTCTAATAATTACAAAAGACCACATTAAAATGCTAAATTCTTGGGTTTTATTCTATGAGAATTTTAACTCCTTACTCCAAGATATTATTCCACTTCCTTTAATGAAGCTGCACAAGGCACAGCAGCAGAATACCACAAGTGACACTTGCCAAACACATTTTGCCTTGACGCCACTGAAGATTGGCTTTATTATACTCTAGGAGCTAGGATGCTGTTAATTCTTGCTCTATCTTTCCCAGTAATTCACAATAACATTTTCCTAAATAAGCCCCAGCAGGCACTAGTTCCATCTAGGTGTTTGTAATCAGCATGGTAAACAGCACTGAGGATGGGAACTCTTCGCATTGAAACAAACACACCATTCACTGCACAGCTCAGCCAGTCTAACGGCCAATTGACAATAAAATGGACAGTCCCATTCCCCTACTTTTTTTTTTTTTTAAGACTAAACAACACTTAACTCTCTCAGTTTTTTCTTAGGAGTCATGCTTCCTGCTCTCCTCTGCATTCTCTTTAGTTAGCCTACATATTTCCTGAAGTGCACTGGCCAGTGTTGAAAAATACTCCAAGCAAGGCCCTACAGTAGAGCAGAATTACTTCACACATCTTGTAGTCTACATTCCTTTTCCATATCTCAATAAAATGTCTTTTCAAAAAACATGACAATGTTTGCCTCTATTCTGCTTGTCATCGTTAGACCCTAATCCTTTTCAGAAGGACTGATACCTAGCAAGCTGTTCCTTCTTTCAAATATTTCTCAACTACAGCATCTTTCATTTTCCACCCTGTATTTCAACCTGTCTTTTAGACTGTTTATGTAATGTGAAGACTGGTTGGGTGTGATTTATTCTTACCAAACTCTCATTACTGTTATCATCTCCTCATTAGCCTCCAGAGGCTTACAAGTAATTTGCCTGATTATTTTTTCCAATATTTTGGGGGAAACTGAAATGAAGCTGTCTAGCCTCTACTTCCAATACACTCCTTTTTTTTTTTTTTTCTCCTCTGTTTCCTCTGTTGTAGTCTCTTTTGTACTTCAAAAGAGACTAAAATTAGAACAATCCCCTGTCACTGCAAAACAGAAGACAGGCAACAGTTCCGTTCAGTAAGAATCAGAGAACCAGAAATGGAGGTCAGGGAAAGGACAGCATTTGTGCAGAGAGGGAGTCAAAAGTACCCGGGGGCTTGTAACTAGAAATTACATTATCTAGTTATCTGTATTACCAGAAATCTTTTGTTTCTTCTTGGGGGAGTCTTTAAGATCTTCATCTTCCTCAGATTTCCTCTTGCCTTTCAACACTACTTCTCCTGTTAACAAGTAAGAATGGAAATACTTAATCTGGACAACAGCTTTGTGTCTGTCTGCTGTCTCAGTTTCTCTTCATATTCAATAATTCCAAAGGAAAAAAATAGTTTTAAGTTTCTTTCTGTGTATCATCTAGACATCAGTGAGATAGAGACAACCTTCTGAGTCAGTAACTTTGAGCCATTCCATATTCCTTAAGGAAAAAGCCCGTAGCCTGCAATTTCCTGACATAGAAGAAAGAGCATCTACCATAGGATGGCTTGGGAAAACAGCAATACTCAGGAAGAGAGCAAGGAGGGAATAGAGAACCAGAAGATGAAAAAAGAGAAATAGGAAAGATGGAAGTTTTAGCTCTCAGACACGTGTTTTCCACGTGTTGGAAAACAGCTCCTAGTTTGGAAAATCTGAAGGTCCCTGTTTTACTACAGCAATGTAAGAGCCAATATACAGCACTCAAAGCACTCTAAATCAGAAAGTGGTGACAGAAAACCAACAACAATTGATCTGATGAGTGCAATCCAGAATACTGCTGGAAGTCCACTTTTGTACATTTTTGGTTTTACCACCTTTATTCCTAAAGCTATCAAAGGATTTTCCTGAAACACCAGGTAAAACCCTTAGACATACTTTTCCTACAAAGCTGAATTCAGCCACCAAATCATTAATTTTAATAGCCAAGTCACTCATAACACTATGCAGGTTATCAGTCAAGTTTGTGACTGAAACACAAATCCCTAATAGCTGACAGAACCATGTTTCCAACAGCACATAGTCTAGGAGAAAAACTAGAATTTAGGGGCTCTTGGAAATGTTCCTAGCAAAATTCACAGAAACAGAGGCAGGGAGGAGTGGAGGAGGACAGGGCAGGTTATGCAGACCTGCTCTCACCAGGCAGAGAATTTTATCTAAGTTTCTGCAGTGGTGAAGAAGTTTCTCTCCCCTAATACACAAACTGTTACCAAGTTTGGAATTTGCAGTTGAACTTTTGCAAGTCTTCTGAAAGTCATCCAATCTTTCATAAAAGAATCACCTAGAGAAAAAACAGTTTTACACAGAGCCAAGAGTGATGAGTACCTTTTCTTCCTGGAGTTTTGTTAATGTTTTTTTTTACTTCTCTCATTTTGATACAATAAGAAGGCCTGCAAATTATCCGCTTGTTTCTTGACTCTGCACTTCCATTCACTCGACTCTTGGATGAGGCAGAGGAAACGTTGCTGACTGTCTCATCATAGTTACTGTTCAGTCCTAGGACAGTAGTTTCCAGCTCCTCCAATTGCTTAGATCTGAAAAACACCATCTTGAAATCATATATGTGTGTATGCATGTATGCACACAAACAAAACCATAACGACTTCACAGACATCCCTCTCATCTTCCCAAGCACTCCTAAAAAAATTGATTTCACAGTTCACCAAATTTCCTAAGGTATATGAACTGAGATATGCCAGCACAGTAAAACAGCCTAAACATTATTTTTCCAAAAAATCTCTTAGTGCATTAGAAAGCTCCTCAAAAGCAGAAGGGAAAAAAAAAAAAAAAAAAACAAAAGTAACTACCTTGGCCCTTTTGGCTGGGGCCCGCAGCCCCAACTTAAAAGGTCAAACACAGCTTTCCAATAGGAATCTGTCATTTTTTTCCTTGCCCTCAGTCAAACTTGACAAGAAACATTGACATACGTTTTGTTTCCCAGAGATCTCTTGACCTTGTCTTGTCTGTGATGCTCAGATCTGGTATCCTAACAAAGCAGAACAATCCATATTAGCAGCATATTCTTTTTTTTTTCCTTCTTGCATGCTTCATTTTTCAGTTCAACACAATAAACTCTACTTTGAAGATCTGCGCACTATTGCTTTGCAAGGGAAACCACTATCTTCTGACATAAGGAAATATTTACCCCTTTCAACTTTATTTGAATTAGAACAGAAATCAAAACAGAGAGAAGGTCCTCCCCAATCCTCGCCTTGTATGAAATTCAATCTCTCTCCTTGCACTGAACCATGAAGTCTCTGACTTACTCAGCGGTACCTGCTTTCTGCCTAGACTTTACCACATGGTGAAAATGTTTGGGACTAGCTTTTCCATAGTACTTGTTTTTTCTTAACGAAATCTGTCTTGCTTTAATCCATGTCAAGAATGTTTCCTCTAGCCTCTTCTAATTTTTCTTTTCACGTTTTATCTCAACTACCTCATCATACTCCATCAGTCACCTGGATGTTTACTTTATCCATATCTTAAAATCTTTCTTCTTGTTTAATAAAGGATTTTGTAATTTATTTCTTACTACTACTAAAGTTCTTATTAAAACACACAATGTAACAGATACCCTTGGTGATTCTAAATCAACACAAAAGATCTATTTGTTGTACAATCTTCCTGGCAGGTGGAGAATCATTTATCACCATATTCCAAATACTAAGTGATTCAATTTCATGCTTAACTGTGAAACCTGGAACACAGATTTTGGTTATAACAATTAGAAAACAAAAATCAATGCACAGTAAAAGTATGACATACAAAAACTGTGAGCTGGAAAGGGAGATAAAATTATCACATATAAGAACTACATAAGGGACTGAAAATAAGGAATACTCATAAGTGATCTATCTTTTTTATATGTGATAAAGTGTTTTAATTATTAGAAGTGAATACTATAAAGTACCTGAGGAGAACAGTGATTAAGGGTGTGACAGAATATAAGGAAGTCACAAAATGCACTTGTCAGGAGATGTTGAAAAAATTAGATTTTGTAATAAGATCAGAGACTTATCTATAACAACATAAACAATATAAAAAGATATGGCTATCAGTATATGCAGTTCTAATAAATCCCTGCTTATATTGTGGCCAAAAACAAAAAGGCAAGAAAAAAAAAGGCAAAAGAAAAGGCAAACAAAGATCAGTAAAGTTAGTTCTACTGGTGGACAGGCAGAGAGATACACATAAACAAGTGCACAAGTACAGTCTTGCTGTAAGGTTACTCTCCCCAGAAGCACGACAGCTAGAGTCACCCAGCCCTGGTAGCACCAGAAGATTCAAAAAGAAGCACTGCAACTACTGGACTCTTGGAACCGCAGGCAGGGGCCTCCACGCTGGCGCCTCTGCTCAGAAGAGCCTAGGGAAGCAGCTAGAGAGGAGTTAACAACTGCCTCACCGATGCTTAGACATCCATTTCCCAGCTTTGTTGGGAGAGAAGTCAATTTGCATTTCTTTGGCCTGACTTTGCACAGAGCGCAAGCCTAACATCAGCGTCTAGGAAGCCTGGAGGAAGTACAGGGCGGTAGGAAGCTGGAAAAGATTAGGAGGTTGGTGATATTGTGAGGAGAGAGGACCAAAAAAAAAAAAAAGAGAGAGAGAAAGCATAGTCTACCGTTATCAGCTGGCCTAATTCCTCACTGGAAAAAAAAAACGGCTATTGACAAACATGGCACGTGTTTTAGAATTTTGTTAGGACTGGAAGATTTTGCATAAAACTTGGGAACTAGGTGAAGAATTTAGGGAACAGATAAGAACGTGCAACAAAAAGGAGGAGAGTTATCTGTTTTGCCCTGTTTTGGAGAAGCCGATTGCAGCTGGGAAGAAGGAGACATCCGGGGGAGTGGGTGCCTAAAGTCTGGGGTCGGTTTGCTTTACACAGTGTGTTTCCCGCCGAGGAATGACACGAGTTGGACGTGCTGGGGCAAAAGTCCCGCGGGAAGGCGAAGAGCGGCCCGGGCGCGACGGGAGGGCGGCCCCTCCGCGCCCCGCACGGCCCTCCAGCCGCAAAGGAGGCGCCTGAGCGCGGGATGGCAGCGCGACGGGGCCGAGGGCGGGCAGCGGCGCCGGGCAGACCCCAAGAGCTCCGCACAGCTCTGCCCGCAGCCGCCAACTAAGGCCAGTCCCGAGCACGGCGCTTCCCGCGCTCACAAAGGGGCCCCGCTCGGGACGTAGCCCGGGTGGCGGTAACGGGCGCCCGTCTCCCCGCGCCGGCCCCAGCCCGCGAGGCCCCTCGTGGACACGCGCAACTCCCGCCGCGGCGACCACTTTGTTGCTCCCGGCGCCTGCGAGTGGCCCCCGCGCCGAGAGTACCCCCCGGCCTGCGAGTGCTCACCGCGCCACCCCGCATGCTGCCGCCACCGCCACGTCAGCGCGCGCGGCGGAAATGCCCGGCGCTTCCGGGCGTCTCCTCGCAGCGGCCAGGGCGGCCCGAGCGCTGTGTGGCGCGGCCACCGACTCCGTCGCGCCGATCGGGGCGAGGCAGC
>JAWLRI010000427.1:0-39316 GCA_034781795.1 Crypturellus tataupa
TGCAGGGGGGTTGGACTAGATGACCTCTAGAGGTCCCTTCCATCCTTAGGCATTCTATGATTCTATGATTCTATGATGAAGGCACACAGGTAATAATGAGAACTAAACACAGTGAATAAACCCAATAAATACGATCTTTTAGTACTGGGCTAATTATTTGTATTTTATTTACACCAGAATAATTCAAACAGGGATATTTAATATTCATTTCTGTGTTCCACAAAGAAATCACTAGGAACTCTGTTAATGTATCCTTATACAGAAAAGCTGAGTTGTTTCACATGTGAAGACAATCAGATAAAAGAGCTTATTCAAATAAAATTCTGTGACTAGTGGCAGTAGGGAGAATAAAGATATTTTATGTCACATATCTATAGTTAATCCAGTAACCAACTTGTCTTAAGCAACCTAACTTTTGACAATTACAATGATTCTGCACTAGTGCAGAGCTCTGTGACAACCACAAGCAGCAGAAATGGATTTAAAAAATGCTACACATTGTCAAGTCTACTCTAATACAACAACATTCAAAAGGAAATTTATCACAGAGCTGAATAAGAACAGTTGCAGACATTTCTATAAAAATGTTCTGTTAACCTGTATGGAAGTCCTCTGGGAAAGACTTGTTTGAATGAGCAATCCACCCTTAATATTTTAAAGCGACAATCAGAAATATAGAAAAACCATGAAAGATGCAAGTGGAGTTACATGTAAGGACTCCACAGAAAAAGTGCAATACAGAAAAAAAAAGTTAATTAGTTTATGTCGCAGAACACCGATCCATGGTCAATTCATAATTTCTCCCTGAAGATCCCTTTCTCTTTGTAAGAGGATAAAAATAATGGAGAGTGAGTTAACCAAAGTAATTTATTAATTTTGTAGAGTTGTCACTAATTCACAATCAGAGAGAGCTGGACATATGAAGTTTTGTTCTGATGGTTGGCAGTAATCAAACAAATTTGATCCTCAGATCAAAAGGACTGACCATCATTGCCTTAATATGACTAACTATCTGTTTTCTGGAAACGCTCTGCTTCCTCTCAACATCAGCTCTCCTTTGCCTTAGGAAGTATATAGTCTCAAAAGCTTTCAGGTACGTGAGCTGACTTGCTCACTGACACGCTGCTGATCAGTCTGCTTCCAAGATTCAGTTCAGTGCCCTTTGCCTTGGATATTTTTTGCTTCTTTTTCACCGTGGTAGAAAATTTGAGCAGCAGCACGTGTGTTGGTCTCTCCTTTAAGCTCTTCTATAGAGTGTCTCATCTAAAGCAGTCATCTGGGCTTTCCCTTTACACTGTTTAGAGTTGGTTATATTTGCAAAGTAACCCAAGGCATCATTCTTGGGCATACGTATTTCTCAGACACAGGAGAAACATCTGTCTTTAGTGTCTGTTTTTCTTCATAACCTACATAAATGGAGGCCGAAGGAGGCCAACCTTACAAAAGATGCCAGATCTTGAATAGTTTAATCCTTCCAGAAGGGTCAGTTAGAAAGGCAGGAGGAGATTGATCATAAGAAAAATGTCCACTAATGGGAATGAGATTGAGTGAAATGTTTGAAACTGTTACCTCACTGAAAATTGCAATGAGTATGCCATACATGAGTTTAGTTTGAATTAATGTGGCACATTCTCAGGGGCTCGTGTAGATGTGTGACAGGTTTAGTGTGCCTGACTGACATCATAAAATGCCAATGGAGGAAATACAAGAAGAATTATATGAGTTTAATTAAGAATAGAATTTGATGAAGATCTCTAGAGTGCAAATATACTCTTATCAACATTTTTTCTTCCTCCACAACCTCTGGCAAATTTCTAATTTTCACTTGCAACCTTGAAAATATTCAGCATAGATCAAAGGTAGGATCTGTGTGTTTAAATATACTTCTCTGAGATTTTCACATCTGAGTTTGATTTTCCTTTATTACACTGTAGAATTAAGTCATTCCAAACAACATATTAAAAGACTGAGCCTTCTACACAGATGGAGAGAAGTTAGAGTCTGCCAAAGAAATAATTAAAAAGAGGAATAGAGAAAGGTAGAGGTTTTGTGCTATGTTTACAAATAAGAATATTTTTCCAGGTTTCACAAATGTGATTCTTCAGCTTGGTACAATGAAAAAAAACACTTCCCCCCCCCACAAAGTCCTCTCAAAAGTTCTTCTAAATATACTTAGTAGATAATTATTTTGAAGTAATGCCTATCATCAGATCTTATAATTTGAAAATTATATCTCACGTTTGTAATAACAAGCAAATATGTTTTCTGTTTAAGAGACATCCTACATGAAACAGAAACACTAACAAAATCAATGTTGGATGAGAACTGAAAACAAAATTCATATTTAATCAAAGCACAGTTGCTGTGGAGGATTAACCAACTCTGTGAAAACAAAAGAAAACAAACCTAGACTCTTTGATGCAGCTCCCTTTTGTAGGATAGTGAGTCAAATGTTTTAGTTTGGAAATTTCAATGAGTAACACTAATGTTGAGCACATATTTAACTTGCTGGTGCACATCTTGCAATGTACTTGCATGGGAACTGAACCTATTTGTTACATTTATGAAGCTATGAAGACTCCTTCATCCTTGCTGTCTATTCCCTTCTACTGCATGACATGCAGTTAAGCAATGCAACATCTGATCTTCTTGCTTATTATTATCATAACCTCACACAAAGCTGAGTATCAGTAACACAGAAATGGTTTGAGCCCGTACCACGTCTGCCAGGGAGTGCAGACATAGAAAAGTGTAAGCATAGTAGAGAAAATTGTTGCCTTGAATTATGAGTAACATAGAGGTTCAGCAGATGGAGCCTTTTTACTATCTGACCTTGCCAGAAAGTGCCTTAGTAAGTGAATACTAGAGATTGTTGCACTCACCGCAACAGTAGCTTCAAAACTCTAGCAAGATTACCATACACTCCATGACGAATGCATTTGAAAAAGGTCAAGAAAAAGCAGACGGTTTTATTGTTTTGTCTTATTGCTTATTATTTCATCTACTCTTTTATCTCCATATGGTGACCTTTCAAAAAAAAAAAAAAAATGTACCTTTATTGAGTTTAAACCTAAACATCCCACAAGACTAAATCCCCATTTACATGAATGATTAAGTCCTACTCCCCAAAAGCTTGGTTGGCTTCTCCCCTCTTTTCCTTCCTTCCTTCCTTCCTTCCTTCCTTCCTTCCTTCCTTCCTTCCTTCCTTCCTTCCTTCCTTCCTTCCTTCCCTCCTTCCTTCCTTCCTTCCTTCCTTCCTTCCTTCCTTCCTTCCTTCCTTCCCTCCTTCCTTCCCTCCTTTCCCTCCTTCCTTCCTGAAACAAAACATAATTAAATCAGAGCGATTAGACTACCACTTAACCATCATTTTAAGTGGAAAATTGTTTGATTTCCTTGGAATTGAGGCCAGTTATGAAAATGAAAGATTCTGTATATTTATGGCCCTTTTCTATGCATGCAAATTTGACATTGAGATTTTCTTGACTCGAGAAACATGTTCGTTCAGATAAACTCCAATAAAAATAAGAAAATTTCTTATGTACTGCCTGCCCTCAAAATCCTATTGTCGTAATTAAAACATGTTCTACTCATGAGAAAGATCACTGTTCAAAAGCAGGTTTAAATGTCTCCAGAGCACAAGAGTTTCTGCTCCTTGCAACAACTTTCTTTCCTTGTGTCAGCGGAAAGAGGCTACACCTCCCTCCTAGGCAAAGCTGTTTCAATAAGACCATTAATGTGATTTATCTCTGGCCTCATAACTTTAGTCATCCTATTACTGCATAGTAAAATATCACTCCTAGAAACTCTTCTAGCAACACTCTTCAAGTCTGCAGAATTTTGAAAGCTGATGAAGGACAGTATTATTTGGCTCCCACACTACCTGCTTGACAGATGTGTCTTCTTATTAAAGTTCCCTTGGTATTTCTGGTCAAGGAAGACTGTTAATCCTTTTAGTTTAGTCAAATTCCAGTTCAGGGAGCTACCTTTTCATTCTGCTCCTCCCCCCACATTAATAGGAATACTTGAGGGCTTCATTAGCTTGTTTTTCTATTCCTCACATAAATAATCACACTGTTCTTTCTCATGGTAATATTTTGTAATTCATATGAAAATGCTTCATATAACAATAATAATAAATAAAATGAAAAATGATGGTTTAAGTGAATTCAGATTCAACAATTTAATGTCTTGAAATTAGCAGCCTGGAAAATATGTAAGGATCAAAATCACTATATAAACATGAGTTCATTATCACACATTTTTCTGAAGAAAAAAAAGTGGGAAATAGTTCATTAGTTCTATTTGCATGAGCTGTTAATGGAGCTACAGAGCAATTTAAAATATATGCAAGATGAAAATTGAATAATATGCTTAAAGAATGACCCTATGTTCTTGTGCAAAGAGGATGCATATATAATAGAATTGGGTGCAGGATAGCATTCTAGTGAGTAGTAAATTTAAAAGAGCATAGACAAGTACACATGCAAATAACACTCATAAATTTATTTTGAAAAGTTTTTTTGTTATTTTTCAACTGAAAGTAAATGAAATTGACCTTCTATCACGAAAATAAATCAGAATCCAAACAGTTCTGAATCTATTCTGTTTCTGCTTTCTGTCTTTCATACATTGCTTTCAGCTCAGTTTGTATGAATGCTGTCTATATTATTATTACTATCATTATTTTACACAATCTAGACTTCAACTATTCTGGAGTTAACATCCCCAATAACTAAACTCAATTTCAAACTCATGTGCTTTTTCTTCAAGGGTGTAAAACCAGCCCTTTCAGAATGGAGAACTTGTGTCTTATGGTTCCTTCATCCAGAAAAGCAAAGTGCAGGACATAGAATTCAGATAAAAGATTGTTTTCTGTGTGTTTTGCTACATGTATTGTATATTCTTGAAAAGGTAGCCTGGGACTAATAATAATTAAAGCAGCGTGAAACTGAACAGGGTGAATGCCTTAGACCAGTTAATGAGAAGGCATAGCTGGCAGGCAGCTTTGGCCGCCCAAACCTGAAAGGAAGAACTATGCTACAGACTACATGAAAACATCTGAAACCACTTAGGTAAACTTCCACTTAATTTTGTTATCAAGAAGTTGCTAGTAGTTCTCTTCAAAGACTCACCGGTTTAGACTGAGTTGAGAAAGTCCTGATGGAAATAATACCATGACATTTGTTTCCACTTGTTTTTCACAAGATTCTCTCTCTCTCTCTCTCTCTCTTTTTTTTTTTTTTTTTTTTTTTCCATGTATATATCTATATTTTCTTTATAGAAAGATGTCTTCGCTATGAGATCTGACTGACTAAAACAAGCTTCAGGAAAGCTGATGTTAGTTAGAGGGAAAAAGCATCTCAAGATCTCAATTTTCTTTCATCCATACTCAGGAAAGCTCAATTATTTTAGTCTTTTTCCTGAAAAGAGAACCTTTTTATGATTTGTGCTGTTTTTGCATCCTTACTGATATACCAATAGCTAAAGGCAAAGAAAAGTAATTCCAGCCAGTGCTCCATATCTCCAGTCTCATAGATAAAGTTTGACACAGCAACCATTATATTTGTAACATTGATATTCAAATATTAGAAAATGTCAAAACTATAATGCTTCAGTTTCATTGAAGTCTGTATGTCTGTCTGATAGAAATTCAAGTTCCTCCTTTCAGTATTTGTGGTGCGTGTTCAGTGAAACGTAAAATGGTTATAATTTTTGATATCACAGAATCGCAGAATGGTTTAGGTTGGAAGCGACCTCTAAAGATCATCTAGTCCAACCCCTCTGCATAAGCAGGGACGCCTAGAGCACATGGCACAGGGTGGCATCCAAGTGGGTTTTGAAGATTGCCAGACAAGGAGATTCCACAATCTCTCTGGGCAGCCTGTTCCAGGGCTCTGTCACCCTCACAGGAAAGAAGTTCTTCTTCATATGGAGATTAAACTTCCTGTGTTTCAATTTACACCCGTTACTCTTGTCCTGTCACCAGTTACCACCGAGAAGAGCCTGGCCCCCTTCTCCCTACAATTTCCCCTCAGGTACTTGTACATGTTGATCAAATCTCCTCTCAGACTTCTCTTCTCCACACAGAAGTGACAAACAGTCCCAGCTCGCTTAGTCTTTCCTCGTATGACAAATGCTCCAGTCCCTTAATCATCTTTGTGTCTCAATGCTGGACCCTCTCTAGAAGCTCCACATCCCTCTTGTACTGGAGAGCCCAGAACTGTACCCAATAATCCAGGTGCGGCCTCACCAGAGCTGAGCAGAGGGGCCGGATCCCCGCCCTCGACCTGCTGGCTATGCTCCTCCTGATGCAGCCAGGATCCTATTGGCCTTCTTGGCCATGAGGGCGTGTTGCTGCCTCATGGTTAACCTGTTGTCAACCAGGACTTCCAAATCCCTCTCTCCACAGAGCTGCTTTCTACCAGGCCAACCCCTAATCTGTACTGGTGCCTGGGGTTATTCTTCCCCAGGTGCAGGACCCTGCATTTGTCCTTGCTGAACTTCATGAGGTTCCTCTATGCCCAACTCTCCATCCTGTCCAGGTCTCTCTGAATGGCATCACAGCCCTCGGGAATGTCGGCCACTCCTCCCAGTTTGGTGTCATCTGCAAACTTGCTGAGGGTGCACTCTCTGACCTCCTCCAAGTCACTGATGAACAAGTCGAACAATACTGGGCCCAGTATTGATGCTTGCAGGACACCACAGGTCTCCAACCAGACTCAGCCCCATTTATCATCACCCTCTGGGCTCTGCTACCCAGTCAGTCCTCAATTCACTCAATCCACTTTACTGTCTACTTGTCCAGTCCATACTTCCTGAGCTACCCCATGAGGATGTTATGGCAGACAGTGTCAAAAACCTTGCTGAAGTCAGGGTGGACAACATCCACAGGTCTCCCATCATCCATCCAGCCGGTCACCTCATTGTAGAAGGCTATCAGGTTCGTCAAATACAACCTCCCCTTGGTAAATCTATGCTGACTACTCCTGATCACCTTCTTTTCCTTGACGTACCTAGAGATGGTCTTTAGGTCTCTAGATATGGATTCTGAAAGCAATGGAGGAAAACCTTTGAGTAGATATTGAATATGTGAGCTAGGAAAAAGAGATGTGGAAAAAGAAGATTTGAAAGTATCAACAAAGCTAAAATAATTTTGTCAGGCAGAAACATTTTCTGTCCTCCCTGTAGTTATGTAATTCTTGAAAAACTTATTCCCACAAAAAATCAACATATAAATACATAGCAACTGAACATTTATTTTGCCTTAGGATGAGTGCAATTCTATCACATGACTCAGATTCAGATGTAGATTGCATCTGTTTGCCAGGCAAAAAATAACTGATTACTCTCTGAATTCTCAATGTGTAGGAGCATTTATGGGGCAAGGGAAAGCTGTATGTTTGGCTCTACACTTTGTGACTCTTGGACTCCAAACTTTCTGATCTGCTGCAGGCATGTTTACATTCCAAGGTTAAATCAAACAAAGCAGGTGTTTACCAACCTGACTTTACAAATATTCACAGTAATCCAAGATTCTGATTACTTATTTTATTATAAAATCCTGCTCTGATTTTGAAAGGATTGGCTTATGCTAAGTCTGTCTGATCCAATAATTTAGACAATTAGTTTTTCATTAAATCTAGCCATTATATGAAAAACAAAAACAAAAACAAACAAACAAAAAAAAAACAACCCAAAAAACCCCAGTACCTCAATACCTGACCTTTTTATTAGCTTCTTAACATCAGTCCATGACTTACTGTTTTAGCACAGCTGACAGTGATAAACAATCCTTTTACTTTGTCACACTCTTTGAAAAAAATAATGCAATCTGCCCTACTGAATATCGTTCCAAATTTGCATCAATCCTTCACTGGACAAAAGAGGAAAGGGGGCAAATATTTTAATGGAAAAGATTGAACCCTCTTACCCTGTGCAGCAGAGTAGTTTTTGTGGGAATCAAGCAGATAAGGGGTTAGCATTTCATTTCACTACTTTAGTACAAAAAGATCTAATTCTGCAAATCTCACTCACGTGTTTTCTTTATTAAACATGAAGACTCATTGACTTTATAAGGAGGAGTGGGGATCAGTGAAGAATTACTAGGTGTAAGTCCACTTTTGTGTGAAAATATTAACCAGTCCTGCATATTTCTATTAAACACAGAAAATGTCTACTTTTTAAAATATGAAGTTTCCAAATATTATTTGTACATTTTTATCTATGTTTACAGCTAAAAAAAGTCTTTTTTTAAAAAACATTTAAAGCATTTAACATTTAAACATTTAAAATATGAAACAAAAATGAATGAATGTAAATTAATGATTGCTCAGTTAATAAAATCTTATTGATAAAATACAGTGCTCCAATAATAACACTTAAATATTTCTTCCCAGCTACTTATGCTTCCCATCCCTGGATATACATTTGCATATATAGAATTGAAAATGTAATATATTTTTCAGCAATAAATACAAGGGATTGGGTAGAATGGTCCGATGACACTGACATCATTCTGTGCTCTACCTTTGTACATATATGAACAGGTTAAGGTGAATAAGAAGACAAAAATACTCAGTGAGATAAAATAAGTGGTACAGTGAGACAACCTGGGTTTTTTGCATTATAAAAAAATAGTCTTGCAGAAAATGGATCATATTATTTGGGAAGGTAAGTCATTAGGATAGAGTATGGCAAAAATATGATAGTTTGTTTTTGTGCAAGATGCATGACCCACAGTGAAGAAGGTGTGTTGGGAAAGTGAAGTTTCATACAAAGCTTTCTGTTCTGAAGTTAAAGACAATCAAGAACACAGATTTTTTTTTTCCCCTATCAGGTAGAAGATTTTTTACTGGATTTTTCAATATGAAGCATAATATTTTGTATGTAAATTCTCATTTGTTAACAGTAGCAGAGGTGTGAACAGGAAACTCCTCCACTAATTTGACAGAAGAGCTTAGTTCCTGAGGAAAAAGCTTCAGAGGTGTTACCAAAGTTCTTTTGCAACTTGGTGCCTTTTATGTTCAATTCCTAGTAGTCTGGCCTGTGGCACAGACCATTTATTGAAAACATGAGGTTACATATTCTTTGAGTATACTTTATTATGCTTCACCTATTCACTCAGTAATTATTTAATATACAAACAGTATTGAAAGCATACAAAATTTTTGCAAATTGATAGGAGGACAAACCCAGCAAATAGTTTATATATCTTTCTTGTAGGGATCAATAACATTAATAATTATATCTTTGAAATGGAATCACTAGTTCTTTGAAACAGATTACAATTTCCCTTGATTTGGTGTGAGTCAGGTTTTCACACTACTTTAGACAGTCTCTCAGGGCCAAGCTTTCATTTTGTGTATGATTTTCACTGTATTCTTCCATTCTGAGCTCTAGTATGCGAGTTCCTACTACTGAAATATAAAACATAGATATACTAAGGACCAACACAACAAAGCTTAATATTCCTCTGTTCCACGCAATCAACAGAATATATCGGTATTTTATTTCTACCTGGAGCTGAACATCTAGAAGTACTGGTGACTAGATATCACTAGCAAGTGAAATGAGGCTTTGATTTTTTAGCTTAGCTTGGGCACTGACTAATAACCCTGAGTGCCCTGAGGTTATGTTGCTACATTTTGTGTGCATATATTTAAACTTTGCTTCCTCATATTCTCACCTAGAATAATGTTATCCATTTTAGGAAAGCTGTACCTTTCCTAATTTTTTGTCTAATCGAAAAGTCCACAACAATTTTTTCATGATCAATAAAAGAAAGAAAAAAACATACACAAAATAACACACTCTCTCTTGATATTTTTCCCCCCCCTCTCTCTGCATATAACCAGTTGGTGTGACAGAGGAGAAAGGCTTGCCTGCTATGATGACTTCTTTAATATGTGTTATATTTAAACTTGGGTCATCAGCACATGAATAGAAATTTCCTGGAAAATGCCAGATGGCCCAACAAAGAATAACTATAATTGTATAACACAATCTTGTTAACACATTCATCTGTTAGGGCAGATGAGTTGCCCTAATTTGGAATATTTCACTCTACTCCCTAACTAGACTAATTTCACCCCTGGGCAACTTGGTCTGTACAGCCCTTACCTTAGTTTAATTTCAGAAAGGCACTGTAATATACACAGAAACATATAAGTGCCAGGTCTGACTTATGATCTATACCTGCAATATAGACTTCTAAATTCTGTGTCAGTTCCCAAACAGATGGTTCATTCTTTTTACTCTTACTCCTTCCAACACTCATGCAGAACATTCATTTACTTGAATGATGAGCCCTTTATAGTTCTTCTTAAGGCTTAATTCTCTCTGGCTGTAGATTTTTAAGTTTAATGAAGAGATGGATCATAGTCAAGATAGATCCAGTTAGGAAGCTGCTAACTTTCCTCATCTGATGCAATAAGCTGAAAGCCCTTTGATCCAGACACAGCAATTTTAGAAGAAGAAAAAATAATATTCCAGGTGGAGAAAGCAATTTGAAATAAACAGGCAAATAGCTCACGAGAAGGCAGAACTGCTTTCTTTGTCTTTTATCTTCTCATTTACCACAGTCCAAGTTTAATATTGATTCATACTTTACTACTAACTTGTTTTGGTATTTCTTATTGAAAATATTTATTGAATATTGAAAGTTTTGTCCACAACAAAGATTTTCTAAAAGTGTCTGTTCTGTTTTAAAATGTTCGTAGTCAGGGTAATACAAGGCAAAATATTCACTTTTAAAAATTAGTTGGATTTATGAATCCAGTCTTTGGAGATATCTATATTATTCATATCCACAGAAAAAAAAATGACATGTGGATATATTACTGATTATCCCTAAGGATTGCTAGCTGTCTTATAGTAATATTTCTTAAAAATATGTACTGGCTACATTCTATCTTCAGGCATAATGAAATAAGCCTGACCAGACAGTGATTATACTTGTCTGAGATACATGAATGAGAGCAAGAAAAGGGTCTAGTCCTAGGCATTCAAGAAGAAAATAGTTTACATGATAAATCATCTGTATTCTGACTTTCAGACCTATGAGGAGGCTTCCTTTTATGAAACGAGGAGCTTTTCAAATGTATTTACATGAACTATTTTGACAACAAATGATCATCTGTGTTACTTATTTCATGTTGTTTAATGTCCTGTCGTATCATAGATATAGCAGTCTAAAAATAATGGACAGTGATGGTAGGCCACTTAAAAGAGAAGTCTTAACTGTACATGCAGAGTGCAGAGCTAGTATAAATATGGAGCAGAAGTTATGCTTGGACAAAGAATATAAAATATTTCTATAGCTTATAAGTTCTCATTTTTAAATGTTTGAATTTGGTCTATAGTCTCAACTCTATCTCTACTCACTGTTTCAAAACATTTGAAGCATTGTGATAAGCATGTAGAACGCAGGAAATATGCTGGGAAATAAGTTTGATGAGAACATTACAAGCATTCAGCACACACCAAAATCTTTGCAACCCTGGAGGCAAATGCACAGGATGTATATTGCACACTTTCAATTAGTACTTTGAAGAAATTGTGATCTACTTGCAGACACCATGTTAGTCTAAAAATAGGTTAAACATGTCAAATGAATTATTCATTGTAAATTACTCACCTCTACAATTACCAAAGCTAGCATACACCTCAAGAGGACATTCTTTTCCAAATGCATCAACAGTTCACAGATGCAAACCCTAGAGTGTACCCTCACTTCTAATCAGGAGTCATTAATGTTAGGTCAAAAATGGTAAATGAGATTGGCAAAATTATAGGTTTAATAATAAGTATAAGATTATTATGGGTGATTTTTATCTTAATTGGTTTTGAAAATTAATTGGGTGGTAACAAAAGCCGACATAAAGCATTTAATTTAAATCAGACAATTAAACGTCCCAGAAGACTTGGGACTGATAATATTAACCAATGCTTAAAAGATTAAATTTTAGTTTCAGAACCAGAATGATTTTACAATGTACAGGTGAATCATTATCTGCTGCCAGCAGCAAGCATAATGTACACCTTCAATAGATGTCCTGATGTTCATCCTTGCTACTAAACTCCCTATATTAGACTTTATTCTTTTGTAAGTTTTGTGCACCATTTTATGTCATAACTAACATTATCTTAAAGAAAAAGGATAATATTATGAAAGTATGATTTTGGTACATAATATTTTAATGATATTAAGGATTTATATTTCCACAGTAAAATTCATTAAAAAATATTAAATCTTCCTATTGTTCCCTGAGTTTGTCATTCTGTGGAAAGATTTTCAGAATACCAGGGAAGAAGTGATTTCCTTTATTTTTAAAACTAATGCATCTCTGGCAGATCTCTGTTTCTGGCTTTGAAAATGTAACTAGATGTCAGCATTAAATGTGTGAAGTATGTCATTTTACTTAAACCTAATTGCTGTTTCTACTGGTTTTTGAACTCTGAGTCCATTGCTATTAATATACCCTCAGTTGTCATGTATACAGTGGTCGCACTCACAAAGGTAGCATTGAATGGTCCAAAAGCAAGTAGCATCCAAACATAAGTAAGCCAGAATCTTTACTGAGGATCACAATGACTGAACATCCCCTAGAAAAGTTACATGCATTGGCTTCCGGAAGAGAAAATACTGGCCTGCATTCATATACATTAGTCTCCAGTAGCAAAACTGAGGGCACATACTTCTTGCCTGATTTAAAATGTAGGTGAAATTGTAAGTGTAGGTGTCTATGCTCAGGAATGCACTTGTATGGAACTAAGGTATTATTTTAATCAGGAGTAAGTACTCTTCTCCCTAAGGTTTTCCAGGGTTTTACCTGTTGACCATCCTGCAAACCAAGAGCACTGAGGTAGATAATTTATACGGCTAATTCTGTTCACAAGCTCATCAGGAATCAACAACATCTGGATTTCTGTGTCTCCTACTAACATACATATCTACAGGCAGAAAGATCTCTCTAGTCACTTCAGAACTTGAACTTGCTTGCACACCAAGAAGCTTTGGTCACCAAACTGTGAAGATTATTGAGGCCTTGTTATTCCTGCCAGTAAAGCAGGGCTGTTTTGCATCCAAGCATCAAACCACAAACTTGGATGGAATTTAAAGGCAGCAATTAAGATGAAGTCTATAGAATACATAACATGATTGGAAAGGTCTGTATTCCTCCATTACTTTCACAAAATTATTTATGTACTTTGTATAATGCAAGAGGAGTCCCCAAGAGTACAAGTGGAAAATGATATTATAAGCCTTGAAAATAGAGGAACGAGATGATACGAGAAATTGGAAGGTTATAAACACAGGTTCATTAATGGTCACTGAAGAAATGAAACTTTATGTGTACAGTAGAGCTGACTTTAGAGCAGAAAAAAAAAAGTAAAATGTATTCAGCATATATAAATCTTCCTATATATGGTGAAAAGACAAAGGAGTTAGCAATAAGCATAAAAGATAGCTACAGCTTCTACAAGAATAGTAGCAATGGAAGAAGAGACAGAGACAAATTGCTCCACCTTTTCTCCTCTGGTTAACAATGCTGCACCTGACTAATGCTATTATTTATCTGCTGGGTCCTCCTTTATCTTACATAAAGTGGATCTCTTTTTTATTATTTTTTTATTTATTTTTATTTTCTACTCACCACATTTTGTCACTGGAAGTAACTGTTACTGAAATTCAAGCTCATACATAAAGTATTACCTTTTACAATATTACTTGGTTAGACAAACTGGGATTTTAAAGGATATTTCCTTCTCAAATCACAAGGTGACTGATATGGCAAGCCAGCGTAAGCCGCAATGCAACAGAGAATAGTTGCATAAAAACAGAGCATTCCTGAGGCAAGGAACATGCATTTTTCCTAATGACCTGTGCAATCTGTTACTTGGTGGCTCTTGTGCTGATGTCCCAGGAAGCTACCAGGAAATGCAGTTAACTCTGTGAAGTGTGCCAAATGTCAGTAAATTCATATTTGAATTCATGAATAAGTATTACCAAAATATTTAGATGACAAAAACAAAAAGAAAGGAAACCATTGAGCTTAGCTATATGGTTGGCTAAACTATAGACTAGGCTTTCCAGTGGAATATTCACTAACTGTACAGGGGAAATAAATAAATAAACAAACAGAGGAAGCAAAGAAGAAAGCAAACTAAAAAAATATGTAGTGACTAATCACTTCAGAACAGAAGATATACTTTAGAAGTAAATGGGTTTGATTTTATCTTTAGTTGGAAGGTAAGTTTGTTTAAGTTTATTTCATGTTATTCAAAAGCCTATTGGCATGTTTCTAATTCTTACTTCTGACCAAATTTTAAAATCTATATAAATACCTCTATGCAAAAAAATCCCTCCTCTAAAAACTACTTTTGCATGTATTCATATGGAAAATATAAAAGAATTCTATTTTATCTTTATTTCTCCAAGTTCTGAGTTTAGATTAGGTCTAAGAAATTAAAGAATATCTGTGCTTTTATCTATTAACTATGAGATTTTGTTTTCGTGTTTCCATAGCCTTTCAGTGAAATCTATGATAATTTCTTTATGTCTCAGGAAATTTAAAACTCTTCTGAGAATCCCTTAGCAGCCAACCAAAAGATATCATCAAAATGTACTACTGTTGTTGGTAGAAGAATCTGAAGAATTATCCCTTAAAGTATGCCTTAAAGTTGCTGGTTGTTTTGTCTTTTTATTTTTTTTTTTTTTTTGGAGATCGTAGCTTATCTCTTTTGTTCAATATCAAACAGAATTCTGACTTGTCTGCCTTTGGGCAAGGTAATTCCTGAGATATTTCCAGTTCCTCAACTTGCTGCAAAATATTCTCTAAAAATGTGTTTTTCCTCTGATGCATTCTTCCTGCACAATATCTGATTCTTTACTATGAATTCAGAATAAGATATAGTAGAAGAAAAACAACCTCCAGATTGGTTTTACCATTGCTTGTCTCTCCAGATGGGAAAAAAAATAAAGAAAAGAAATATCTAATATCTGCAAATAACTTTCATTCATTTGCTCTCTTCCTTTCTAACTTCTGTCATGACATTCTTTGATCTAGATATTTTATTTTCTAGAAATAGTAGAATGTATTACTTTTCCTTTTACACCTTTTTTTTTTTTTTTTTTTTGGTTTGTTGCAGCTGGTATCCAAATGATATCTTTTAGTCAGTACCATGGACATTTTTAGTGGTATCTCAGTGTAACTACTTTAATTTCACTTACCATCTAGTAGTATTATGAGCAAAGAAACCAGCAAAGTCTGGAAGCCAAAAATTTACTACTGCTACTGCACTTCCTTCCTTCACTTCCCCCAACATCTCAAGAGAACAGCATCTTTGAGACTTCTCTGTCAAATTTGAAAATGGCCAGTTGCATTAAAAATTGGCAAGAGAAATAGGAGACAGTGAGGTGAGAATCTGATGACAAAACATAAACTTAGATCTTTTCCACTTATGCTGTGATCTCTAGTTAGTATTAATAGTAACCCTATGACTAAACATTCAGATTTTCAAGTAAATTTTTCAAAAGACATAATGAAATACAAAAACAAAATGTGAAAAAAGAACACATTTTCATTTTTAATTTAAAGAAATTAAACATCTTTTTCTACCCCTAAAACCTCTATAGTTATGAATGCATTTGACTATACAAATGAGCGTCGATGTGCACGTTTAGTTAATTCTAGCCCTAAAGTGCTAGAACACTAGCACAGAACAGTAACAGTAGACATTACAATACTCATGCTTTCTTGAGGCCACAAGCCTGCCAAGCCTTTGAATTGTATTCTGTCCTTGTTTCTGTTTTCCTAAAAAGTTAATATCAAAGACTCAAGAAGGTTTTATCTGAGGATTAACTAGCATAATAAATGTTTAAAAGCAGAGAAAACAGAAAATGTGGCAAAACAGACATAATGAAACAAAATCCTTCCAGTTTTCTCTGCATGTGGTGTCTGTCTGTTAGACTTGTGCTCTCTCCAGTAATTCCGGATTGCAGCAAATCCCATGCCATATCTTCTTATCCATTTTCTTTTGGTCTACTGCTGGTTTCTATAGACTAAGCTATTAGATAGAACAATAATAATTTAATGTGTATGTTCTATGAACATCTTCTGAAAGGAAGTCTCATTACTTATTTATACACTACTTTACTTACTGTGTGGCTTTGTTATCATTTTGATTACTCATTTGTGGTTTCCGTAAGTGTCAGCAGACCAGATTGTAAAAACACTGAACATTTATGTAAGACTTATTCAAAACTTTATGATCTGATACAATCCAATTTGTGAAGCCAAAATAGTTTTCTAACATAAAGATTCTTGAGTCTTTTCTTAGTGCAGCTAAGCACTAAATTAAACTGCTAAGTCTTGATGTCATAATTTGTAAATTTCACTGTTATCCTAGTAATATTTTGGCAAATTTAAAACAAAAAAAATCTTGTATCTGAAATATACATAAGAATATATTTTTATGAATGTGTTCTTTAATAGTTAATTCATGAAAATTTAACTATCCTGGATGACATGTTTTAATTTCTACTTTTGCTTCTGGACTAGCAAAAATACTAAATGCAGTTTTGCAAAGAGAATCTCAAACACTGTATACAATGCCAGTTAACATACTGAACCTCATCTTTTATATGAAGAAATGACATCATGCACTGCTGCAAACATTTTCCTAACAATCTTTTTTTTTTTTTTTTTTTTTTTTTTTGTTTTTTTAACGGGAAGTTAAGCCTTAGAAAAAAAAGATGGATATTACCTTTGGATATTACTTATCTGATTTTCAAAGAGTAATAGATGTGGTCTAGGAGAAACAGAACTACATTTCATTAAGAATGATTTTTTTCAGGAATTTCTCTGTCAGATCCTGTATGCTTTTTACTTTTTTTTTTTTTTTTTTCCTTTAAGCATCCGTAAGTCCCAATGATGATGATTTTTCCCAGTGTTGGTACACTGACTCATTTTTAGGGTACAAATGTGTTGACCTTATCTTCCCTCTTCCTCTTCCCGATTAAAATCATTTTTATTACACATGCTCAACTGTAAGTTATCATGTCTTTGATGTTTGGGTGCTTAGACCACTTTTCACCTTGCAGAAACGAGTACAAAAAACCCAAACGGTGGAGATGACTTAGAATGATATTTCCAAACACATCCTTTTCTCCGCAGAAATCTGGTGAAAAGACTCTTTCTTCAGTGTTAACAATCCATTTTAAGAAGGTTACTGCATTGTTAAAAGCTGTTGTTCATACCTTCTGATCTTCCATGAGTGAATGAGGAGCACATTTCTTTTAGAATGTAAATTGTTCTGTACTTAGGGGAAACAAGCAATTCTGAAGAATCTCCCTAGCTAGTGTAATAGTCCAATCGGGAATTGTTTGCTTACACAGAACTCTACACATCTTTCAAATAAATCACAGCTTCAGATGCAAATAGCAGAGTATTAGGAGCACCATGTGGCTTGTAACTACCATTGGGACAACTAGGGTCCATAATCTAATGAATTGATTACTCCTATTCATCAAAGATACATCTTATAAATATGGGAAGAAGTTAGAATCCAAACAAAACCAAAACAGTCTACAGCAATTTATGACATATTGGTGCGGTCACAGCCAGAGTTGACTGCAAAAGATCGTCCTGGAGATTTCTAAGACATCCTTAGGATTATATTACACACACACCAGTGAAAGCAGATCATACTCAAGAGCATACTGTCGGCTGTTTTCCCTCTGATCATTAGAATGCCTTAAATTAAGACATCCAAGTATGAACTGTTAATGCATTCAAGGCTTTCATCACTTTAGTGAATTATTCCCAAACAGCATCCATGAGATGATTATTACAAGGGAATGGAAATTTATTCTAGAAAACATTAGAGGACTGTTTGCTGAGGGACATGCCTTTAAAACTACTCCATACTTCTCTGATCAGTGCTATTTCAAGCCACCCGAACTACCTCTAGGCAGGTTCAGCTGGATGCAAGACATAATCTAGTCAATAGTCTGTGCAAAATCTAATTTTACCTTAACTGGAATATTGCACTGCATTATATTGCAAAGGCACATTAGCAAATTGAGTAATATTGTTTGTTTTTCATTTTATATTGACCTATTCCAGTACATTCCATTAAAATATCACTGAGATATACTTTTTTTTTCCTGTGAGAAACCCTTTGATTACACTTGTAGAACAATGAAATACCATGAATTTTTATAGTACTTGAGGAATTGATGAATTCTCTGAAAGTAATTTTTGTTTAATTCAGTGAACTGAAATAAATGCTTACATAGATGAGGCACTTAGGGTCATGGTTTAGCAGGCATGGTGGTGATGGGTTTATGGTTGAACTTGATCTTGAAGGTCTTTTCCAATCATAATGTTTCTATGATTCTATTAGCTATTCTTTCTAAAGTTATGCTAAAACAGGTAAAATCTAACCAATACTGAATACCTCCTTAATGAATATAATATACTTCCAGAATTTTTTGGAAATCATCTGTGCGGTATAGAGAGACAAGTACAACTTCTCAAAGTTTTTTATTCTTAACAATTCAAGATCCAGTATCAAATGTGTACTAGGAACAGTTTCCACCAAAAACTGATAACCAAAATTTTTTGGCAAACATTTTTCCTTTGTCCATTATAATTTTGGTAGAAATAAAACTTGGTTACAATTTTGACACTCAGGAATTATTCACTCAAGTCACTTTATGAATTTCATTTATGATATTTGATATTGATCTAACATTAATATACAAACCTCTATTGCTTGATTTGCCCATTTTCTTTATCTTGCAGAAGTGGTATCAGTATTCGTATCATCAGGAGTTGTCAAATCCAGTAGCCTGACAGAGGTGGGGCTGCTGCAACTCCACGTCCCCAAGTCCAGCCAGTAACAAGCCTGAGCATCTATTCCCAGGATACACACACACAAAAACCTATATGCAACACCTAATTGCACATACACATGGGCAATGACAGAGATGGACACAAACAGAAAATGCAGTGCTCACTCAAACAGAAACATCATGAACCTCCTCATCCTGTCACCCTCTTTGATTAATCAGAATGGAAGGCTGTTAGTGGAAAGTAAATACACATATAGAAATATATACAATATAGATCCTGTCAGTAGCTATATTGGACACTCTACCCAGTATCCGTCCCTGGATCCCCTTGTGTCCCCAGTCATTGGCACTGAACTTATGAGCTCCTGAGTCTGCAGCGCTGACCCGGCTGCTAGTGTTCAGACCTACACACACACACACATACACACAGAGTATCCCTTCACTAACTGGGCAAAAACCCAGCAGCTGGTCTGGCATTTTCTAGAGGTTGTAAATGCCCTGCAGCATCCAAAATGTCTATATCTGACATTGGTAAATGCGATGCTGCAAGAAAGATCCTTCTAGAGTGGCTCCTGGAAGTCGAGTGGGATATGGTAAAAATAAACGTTACTGGGTAGTAAATAAATCCTGCTATTAACAGTCTCTTTTTCAAGTGTTTTTCTAAAGACCACAGAAAATGGCTAAGGCAAGTATGCAGAAGCAAGTATGTCTTCTTTACTCTGTGTGTCATCAGCCTGTGATATTCATAGCTGCAAGGAAATGGGAAAGGCAGATGCTATAGATGAATTTTTCGAAAGGGCTGGATAATTTTATAGTCAATAATAACATTTGTAGTTATCCATGTTGAGATAAGTGCAATCAAATGTCATGCTTCAGGGAATAATGATCATTACAGAGAAAAAATGGAATTTGTCCACTTCATTGTCTTTATCTCTGGATGACATTAGTCAGTTTTAGAAGAGTATCATAGTGTTTTATCGGCTTCTGAAGAAAGTAGTGACTGTTACATGCTTGTGCTAATTTGAAAACCGTATTTACAGGTTTTTCATTACTGATGCTTTTTCAGTTTGAGGAACAATTGGAGAAAAACAATCAGGGCTTGTATAAAAGTAGTACCATGTGAGTACAGACAAGCACTGAATATTTTTCTTGAAAAAAAAATAGCAAAAGAATTTGTTTTTAATATAAAAAAGCAGATTTTTTTCTCACTGTCAATTCATTTATATTTTTATGATGAGAAATGAAGAAGGGCTATAAAAGATAAATGTTTAATCAAGCAAAGGTCTATTCAGAGCTAAACTTGTAATTCCACTATCAGGAGGCTGATAACAGCTTTGAAGTGCAACAACACTTTCTGCCCACACACAGAAATGACCTGCAGGGGATAAATGTGCCAAAAGGGAAATCCATGCACTGTTTGATTTACAACCTCATTTTTAATGATGGGACAAAGAAATAGCAACAGAATGCACTTGTAAATCCTTGTGTTTTTCAGACTCAGCTTTCAGAAGGGAAATATGATCAGATAATTTAAAGTTACTTGTGTCAAATGGAAAGTAACTATACAGACTGTGATTTTACAAATGCACAGAGCCTTATTTAAGGCTTCACTTGTGGGTTGCACAATAAGGGAGACCAAAAAAAGTATTTATATCAAAACTAAAATTCACAGCTTGTATGGTAAGGCAAAGAATGTCTGATGAACAAATCTTTCAGAGACAGTTAGATGTTGTAAGGTCTATGGTCTGGGTCACAGATCTACATATTTTTTTACAGTCACAACAAAGAAGGTGATGCACTGTTTGTATAGACCAGAAACGAGTAGCTTCCCAGGTCAAAGACCGGGAAGTTCCTTGGAGGACTTTCTTGATGCATGCCCCTTTTTGAAGCCCAAGGAAGTAAATAAAGTGTAAATGAGTTGCATACACTTTGACATGATCTTGAGATGAAAGACCTATTGTGCATCAGCCCCATGTGCACCAACACTAAACCATACATAATAGGGGCCTACGGGATCCAGCTTGTGTCAGGGAGTCGTGTAGATTCATGAACTTGGGAGGTTGGAGGAGACAACATAGAAGCTGTGTAATATGGATATCCCCTTTGTTTCTTTTCACTACTTTTGACCAGGTTGACATCTGCACTTATGGTCCTGGGAAGGTACTGATACTTTCATCCAAAGCAGCTCACTCCAGACAACTGTGCATTTCTAGACGTGCTGAAACCCTATTCAACAGAGGAGAAAATAGACTTTGGTGCTCTGCATCAAATCAAAGTCCCGCAGATTTTGCAAGCAACTGAAAATAGTCTAGTCTGGAAAGAGTAAAAAAGACTAGGCACGTATCAAAAAATGCAGAACCAATAGGATTGCTCTACCCAAACTGCACTTCAGGGTATTTTTGAAATCTAGGAATAGCGAAATTTCCGCTCTGAGTGTGTCATTTCAACAGACATTCATTGCATTTTTTTTAGAGAAAAATTAGAATATTTGCAATAAAAATAAATTTTTATTTCCTCTGTCGAGAGGAAATATTCTTCTTAATTTCAGTACCTCAGAGTGTATCTGTGTAAATAAGAATATTTCTTATTTTTACAGCCTGTATATCTTTTGTATATGAACATCTAGAGTACAAAACCTCACTTACAAAATATTCAAACACAGAGTTATCATATTCATTTACACACATTATCCATACACACATACAGACAGGACAAATTAATTTATATTTTTAAGTTATTCCTGGGAAAATAGGCCCTGTTTCAAATAGGAGTTTAAAATGACCAGTACAGTTTCTCAGAAGAAAATTTAACAGAACCTTTAGGTACTGAGGTCATGTTTAGTTTACCAGTAACTGAATGCATATTATCTAACCATTTTTACTCATGGTTGACAAACAGAACTACATATCTAGGCTTTTGAAAATGAATTTTGATCTTCATATAATCACAGTCCAAATTGCTAAGAAAAATAGAAAAAAAGAGACATCCCTCAACACACTATCAGTCATAAAACTTTGACACATTTCAAAATCATACAAGTCCATGTTAAGTTCAGAAAAACCTATTAAATGTTATAAACTACTGTGAAAACATCATATTTAATGAAATCTTCTTAGGAAAAAATATTATTTTTGCTCAAATTAAAAATGAGAAATCTTATTATCTCAGCTTCCTGTTTTAGAAAAACAAATGCAACTTATCAATAGTTTTAAAGAGGGCAGTAACCACAATGCATAATGTGCCTGAATAATTCTAAAGGGAAAAAAACAAATACTTTAATTAAGATGGGAAAACAATTTTATCTGTTATAAAATAAGCAATTGTAAATAACTTTAAAAAAATTAAATACTAAAATAGTGTATGATAAGCATCAAAGTGTTCTCAGCTGATATAAGAACAGTTTCTAGGAGGATATATTTATCTGTGGTGTTACAAAAAAGAATGATAATTCTACGGAAAGAGATATATTTTTAGTATAATACATTTCTACCACATGTAAAAATCCATCACAGACATATTATATCACATAACACTGCAAATGTTTATATGTTTTGTGTTCCTCTAGAGGTGCTTAATACTAGGCAGCGAGAGGTTTATATTAAAAATGAACTTTATTTTTTAATCTTTGCCATGTGCTAGACCTTCTAGACTGCCATTTAGCAAGAAGATGTTGTACTGAGGAAAATGCATTCTTAATTTTTAGTCTGTTTTGATCACGTGGGACCTTGCAGCACATGATCAGAAATTGTCTTTGCCTGCAGAAGTTCACAAGCTGAAGATAAACCAAGGACTAAGTGGATAGAGGATAGTCACTTTGTTCAGTATGAGCGATAATAACAGTAGAAAAACAGAGTTTATCTAAAATATCCCTTTCAATCTCAACTAGCAACATCTCTTTGGGAATTAATTACACAAAATTCTATTTAAAATAAATCCTGCGTTTTCCAGAGTAAAAGGAAAACCTTGAATAGAAAAACCTTGAAGATGTCTGAGAAGCCAAACTACAAGGAGGTATCAGTCTACATTCAAGTCAGAGAACACCAGTCAAAGGCATAGCTTTGCAAAAGGTGTTATTGAAGCATACCGTTGTTTAAGTTTAATTAGACATCTGACCAAAGAAAATAGGGATTCTTATCTACAATAAATCACTTAAGTAGTTACAAAGAAATTAAAAAAAAGAAAAGCAGATTCTGATCATTGCCCATGTCTGGTGATGCTGATTAAAATGCTTCTATTTGCCTAAAGGAGATAAGTATGCTTGATTTCTATCCTGTTTATGATTGTTAGGAATGATGAAACTAATAGAGAATACTGGAATCCATGCTCACTGTCTCAAGGACCACCGGTGTTTACAGATAAATAAATATAGCAGCAGTTATGAAATCCTTCTCTTGCTCACATCAAAGCATAGAAAGAGGAATGCTTGAGTCTAAACCTAGTCTTTGAGAATTGATTATCATGTATATTGTCTTAATCACATTTTTTTAAGTCATTGAAGAATAGATAAAACATCTAACTTATAGTCTTTTTCGATTGTAACATTTGTACACCTATTTGAGAGCAAAGTCTGAGTCCTAGCAATTAATTGCAATAGAAGGGCATACCTGTTATTCTGAAAAAAAAAAAAGTAAATTCATATCTTGTTCATTTTGCAATGGGGAGATTTTGAATATATCTTTCAACTCTATACGAAAACAACTTCACCATCAACTTATTCACAAAGGTAATTGGCTTAATAGGCACTTTCATTTTAAATGTTGCAGCATTCAGTTTCTTCTCTTCACCTTAGCAAAATGCTGTTTGTTATCTGAAAGAAAAAACAATCCTAGTACTACCCCAGTATTCACCAAAGAAATGTTTTTTTCTTTCTTTCAAACATTAACAAAGATGGAACCAAGCAGGTATACAAAATTATAGCACTGCTTTTTCTATTCTTTTTGAAAAGTACACTACGCATTGAGTTTAAAGGTATGATAGTATAAATAGGTTAAATTCATGTAGTGTGATAAAAAAAAACCTATGAAAGTACAGGGCTTTGTGTAAGTAATTTTAGATGTTTCTTATCTGATCCTTTTTAGGCTTTCATACATTATAATTTAAGCTTGAATCTGTGCATATATATACTTAAATTCCTCTGAAGTCTTTATAGTTAGAAATACTGAATATTATTATAGTTATGCATGAAAAATAATAATGCTAATATACTTTTATATTCTTGTTTTTAAAATTTTATATACATCTCTGGTTTTGTATAGTTAATCACTTAAAACATTTTATGAGATAAAACACATCTGTGCTAGCTGGAACAAGCTCAAGTTGTCAAACTGACTACTGATTATATGTTAAATAAATGAAAGCAACAGTAAATCACTGATCCTGTGCAGAGATTTTAACACTCCTTAGTCTAGAATTTATTGATTCTCTTTGGTTAAGGAAATCTCTACTTTTCCTTTACTTTCTAAACAAACTGAGAGAGGCATATCTGAGGAGGTCCTTTGTCCACAGAATAACAGTACAAGAAGGTGGGGGAGGTTTTAAAAGATACACATCAAATTTAATAACTTGATTTCCCTCCCTACATTGTTGAATTTCTTCAAATTAAGTAACAAAAGCAAAATTCCAATTGTGCTAATATCAATTCAATGCCTTATATTAAACTATTCATAGTTTAGGTTCATTTTTTGTAAATTGAATACATCACGTTCCTAAGTGATGTCCTCCATAGAATCTTACTTTGAAGAAGTGCTGACATGAGACCCGAACTGGTTAGAGTACTGATACGATCATGTTACACAATGAATATTTAGCTCTTAGATTTTCAGTGGAAAGGAGCTAAACACATATCTTCAGATGAAGTTTTGCGACAGGGTTGCCTTGCTCTGTCTTTTTTGTTATTAGTCTTTCCCTCTCTATGCCCAGCACACTGATAAATACATATGCCAATGCTTCAGTAAAAAAATAGCCCATGCCATGATGGGAGAGCAGAAGATGAGAAAAGATATACCTTTTCCCTATGGTTTCTGCCTGGATTTCTGCCTGGAGTAATCAATCATGCCTTGACTAAGGCAACCAAGCAGAGCCTGAGTTTGTGACAAATTGGGACCCACCAGGATCTTATTGTGCTCTGTGCTCCAGGGGCCATGGCTCATTTGTGTTCAGGTCATATTTAAATCTGGGTTAAATCTACCCCAAGGTTTTAATGGTAGCACTCGGCTCTGAATGGATGGTAATAGTCTGAAGTCACAAATATAGATTAAAAAAAAAAAAAAAAAAACTGAAATATAAAAATAGAAATAAAAAAAAGTTAAAAAAAAAGACTAATTTTGAAACACAAAAATTGTGAAGGACTTCCTTCTCTTAGTTCTAGCAGTAGACATCTCTGTAATTTGCTATCCCTCATGTCCAAAATGTTCAAAGCTAAAAGAAACAGAGGTTAGGACTGTAAAAAAAAAGTATATATTTGTATACATTCACTCAAATGCCTTTATCTGCTGACATCTAGGACTTCTTAATAGGAATTTGGAGCCCATAATATGTGAAAAATGAATAAATGTTGGCTGTGATCCTCTTCTGACACATCTTCCTGTCTCCAGGACTGCTGAGCCAGAGCTTGTGAAATAATAGGCTTTATTAGACTCAGATCCTACATTTTCAAGACTTTGTGATTTTTTTTCAGTCCAGTTTAGTGGTCATTAGCCTATTATAAAAGGGCTTTTGGAAGGGCAGGAATCTCATTCCAAGGCTTTAATTTTGCTTTCATACATTACACTTGCAAAAAGGAACATTATCATTTAATCTGGCAATGCATACTGCAAGCTGCGAGAAGCTTTATTTTGACTAGTGAAAGATGAACCTCAAAAGACTTGAAAATTCTGTTCACTCAGACAATATCTAAATGCTCATATTGTTATTTAAATACCTTCAACCTCATTTAAATGCTTTCAGACTGTGGTGGAAATTTCTCTACCCTATATCAGGCATTTTTGTAGGATAGAAATCTTACAGGTAAAGTCAGAAAAGCAGAGAAAGGTGTAAATGTTCTTTTAAGCTTCAATTTTTATATAAATGTACTTAAACCTTACTTTCCATATTTTTTCAGCATGGTAATAAAACACTGAAAAAAAAAAAAAACATAAACCAGAGCCTGAGTTAGTTAAAAATTAATATAGTAGAACTTTAATTGAAATAAATGAGCTGGAAAGACCTTTTAAAGGCTACTTTTCTGCCATTTCAGACTTTTGTATAGATTAGCTACCTATGTAGCTGGGTGATGAATTTTTATTTTATTAAAATATGGCTGTATATCAGGTTGCTTTAAGTTTTCTAGTGAAGTTATGACTGTGAGATTGTGACTCTTTCATTTCTAAGTAAATCTTATGTTAAATTTTATGACAGTAAAATATTTTATGACAGCAAGTAATCTTCATTTAGAGGGGTGCAAGAGTGCAAATGACACATAGTGGTGTATTAGGTTCTAGTGATGGTTTTGTAAGTTATCTTTAGTTGGTGGGATTAAGTCATTGAAGAAGGACCAGAAGGATCTTTCTCAGGGACAGACTTTTCTTTTATCCTTGTGTAATTCCATACGTTTCACTTAAACATGAATTAAACACAGCGAGTTCCCTACATAAGTGAACAAAGGTGCATTGTTATGTTCATGGAGCATAGATTTGATTTCTGAGTACAGATTTTGCTTTCCCAGCAGTAATATTAATGCGAGAGATAGTTACTCCTATTCCTTCCCTTCCTTTCTATTTCTACTTTTTTTTTGCAAAAATTTAAACTTCATTACATCTGTGATTTGGTGTGATATCACGTGACACACATCTTGCATTATGCTGGATCAAGGCTTTAAAGGAATACAACTTTCATCACTCTTAAAAAAAAAAAAAAAAGGTAACCAACTCCTCACCCAAAAAAAAAAAAAAAAAAAAAAAAAAAAAAAAGGATGAGGAGTGGCAAAAAAGTATAAAGTATACAACAGTTCAAAATTCTGTCCTTGTTATCTGAGAAGTCAGGCTCTAAGTAAACACAAAAAGTTCATAGTTGGGCAGTACTCAAAGTTGAGTAAAGTTAGGTTAAAACATCATCTGGGAGAGAAGGAGATATTTGTAACTATTTTTTGATTAAATATTTATCATCCAATAGTCTTCAGGAGCCCAAACAGAATACTAATCTTCATAGAGGTTGTCTGCATTAGAGAAAAAAATCACCCCAGCTAATGGTTGGCTTTCCTAGAATGCATTCCACACACATTGCTGTCTGTCTCAACATGCTTGTAGCTGTGAATCACAATTCCTGACATCCAGCTGTCTCTCTGCATGTTAAAGGGACCTTAGGTGTCAATATGGGTTTGTGCATTTCCATCTAAAAGCCATATTTATGCTTGAGAATATAAAGCATTGTTTTACTGAGTCCCTGAGACTTAGATACAAAACAATATTGACTATACTGCCAGATTTCAGGAGTATGCCACTTTCTAGCTTTTGGAATGGCCAAGGGATATTTTAGTTCCAAGGTACTTTCCAAGCTCTTTTTCAGTATGAGCCTTATGCTCTCACTTGTTCAAGAGCTGGTGCAGTGCAAACAAAAACTGAATGTAACAAGCCTTGGCATGTGTCATGATCTACAGCTGGCAGGACAACACCTGAGAACACTGCTGGAAAGATATGCTGAAGTATCGTCATGGGCATATGAGGATGACCTGTGCTGACATCTGCCTGTAAAAAACCATGAGATGAATGTCTATCATCATACAGAAGCAGAGGGCTAAAGGTGGAACCATTGTTTGTTGGGGCCCAGCAGCCAATCATCATTCAGCGGGATGGATGATTTTTTTGTGGTGGTAAATGGAGGATAGACGTCACTTCTCATCCTTGTTGACCTCTTTGCAACATTTCACACAGACAGTGATAATGAAGGAAATGGCAAGGATGCATAATGGATATATCAAAATGGTCAAGCATCTTTTGAGGGGTATATACTTCCAATAAGCTGTCAGGAAATGCCATGTTTGCCACCTTACTTCCTTCTCACTAATCTTCACAAATACCACTTCTCTATTTAACCTATTCAACATCCGCAGGCAGACCATAGATATGATAGACTCATGAGCTTCGTGCAGAAACTACACAAATCTCCCCATGCTAGACAAAGCTAGAAGACCAAATCATTGGTCAAAAAGAGGTCAGTAAAGAATAGTCGAATCTGAGTGAAGAACAGTAAACCTGAACAAACAGAGATTAGATTGAGAGAAATATATTAACTGTTTAAAATTCTGCATGTTCTCACAAGCATCATAATTTTCACCCCATTTTCCTTGGATTTCCTACAGTTACCTCTCCTAACATGCTCTCTTCATGCTTAGGAATCTCTCCTCTTTGAGAGTTTACTTGTCTTGGTCTCATTCTTCTAACCAACTCTTGGCCATAATGCACTGCAAAGTTGAACACCTAACAATCAGGTGTTAGACAATCTTATGTATAAGTATTGCAATCAATGCATTAATACAGTAGCAAATAAAAGGATGAAAGTATTGCAAGAAGAAAAATAAAGTAGTTTAACTATCAGTAAGTATTTTTCATTATGGCTTTCATCGGTAATGGAACAACTAAACTAACATAACATAACATCTTTTATTATCTTCTTGTTTTTTTTTATTGTTCAAAATACATTACTCCAATTGCAAAATGGTATTACTCTATAGTAAAATCAAAAATTATATTTTTATCACCAATACATAAATGAGTCTAAAACCCATCACAAGGTGAAATAATGTTTGAAAATAACTCATAGCATACTTTTTCTCTTGTGATTTGTTTTGCAAGATCAGGCAAATTAAGCCAGGTTACAGATAACCCTTTTATCTATGTTGCATTTCTCTAAAATTTCACTTACTGTAATCAATTAGCAGGAATGAAAGGTCTTAGTCCACATTAACATCAGTAGCTAGGCTACATAGAAGCCTATGGTGAAATGAAGTTTGATATGCAGTTAGTTTAAATAACAGTTTGATATGCACAGTTAGTTTAAATAACAATCTAAAAATTAATTAATTAAAAAACAGAATATGGTAACATAAAATAATGTGTTATAACGCCTTATGTATATTTGAAATAACTCCTTTAAAATTAACTGAAAAAGGAAAATCTTAAATACAGAGAATAATTCCATATTTTCCTTTGCAAGAGCGCAATTGACCTTACTTTGACATAAAAAACATATATATAAAAATAAATTATTGAATGCCATACCAGATAATGATGAGCACAGTATGCATACAAATGATCATACAAATCCTATGCATCATAATCTATAAGAACAATCATATTTTTTGTTACTTTTTTTTTTTAAGTGGAAAACATTCTTGAGGTAAAACATAATAATAAAAAAGAGGCTAATGTGAAAATAGCAATCTATTTTTAATATGAAAAAAATGAAAAAATAAAGAATGACTAGAAGATCTATTGTTCTTCTTTTGTACTTGTACATGCATTCTCCATACTGGACCATAAAACCACATGGCAATCCTCAGTGGTCTGGTCAGACCCAGCTGCTCAGGACTATGTCTGATTCAGTCTGGAAAACCTCCAGGGATGGAGTTAGCACGGCCTCTCAGGACAACCGACTACACTGCCAGCCTGTCCTCAGGTGGAAAAGTTTTGTCTGTCTTGCCCATCTCTTCCCCCGCTTACCCAGCCCCAAGCACTCTGCCTCCCTGCACAGGTCAGGACTCCGGCCTCCGCCAGAGCGGTGGCTCCCACCAGACTTCCTCCATTCTATCAACGCCTCTGAAGATGTTGTTCACATTTTCACTCATGTTTCCTGTCACCAGAACTCCCTTCTGAACATTTAAATTTCAAACAATTGCTATTCCTGGCTAACACTTTAATATTATAGCTCTCCTCTGAAATGATGATTCTTCTCTTCTCTGCTTGAATAAAAGTAGCGTGATTTTAACTTATTGCTATTCATAATTTCAATGAATTTTAGCGTAAGTTTAAAACAGTTGAAAGTTATAATGAACTTAATATTTATTTTGATATTTGAGATGATATTTTTGCAATGTGCTCTCATCCATAACTTGTTCTTTCCCTCTATTACACATAATTGCATATTATTTTGTATTCATGGCAGATTAGAATCAGAAATTTTTAGCAAACTAAGATGAAGATTAAGGCATGTAAATAGCATTCTCCCCAAGATTAAACACCACAGAAATCAGCAGAGTTAGGCAGAGAATATATATAGTCCAGCCAGTCAACTGCAAGATAAATTCACTTTAACGTGACAAAAGTCTGGGGGATGTTCGGGAAGAAAGTGTTATTTTTATTTAGTTTTATTCACGTGACTTTATTAATAATTCCATTGACATTAGATGTGACAGCAAACACTGTAAAAGCAGTAAACATCTCTACAGTTTTCATATCTGGGACTCAGTCCTGCCACTTTTCTGCTGAGAATTTTATTTAGCTGTGTACAGATCTCTTGCTGCCCAAGAGGTATTTATTTCTGTTTGAAAACAGGTCCTTCTAGGACCAAGACTGTATAATTTTTTCCAGGAAGAAAGTGTAAAGGGGCATGTCAGGTGGGTGAGGTGGAGCAAGTAAGCTGAGTTGCTGTGGCTGATGTCCTCTGATGAAGCCTCTTCTGCTACTCACACTTGACTCTGCTTAACTGGAGTCTGCTGGGCTGGTACCTTCCTTAAAGTCCTGTTCTTTGGTGGTTGGGAGGAAGCAAACAAACAAACAAACAAATACTCCTAAGAGTCAGTTTCCATTCTGTTGCAAATTAAAAACACTGGAGTTCCTGCAGGATCAGGACCTTGTTCTGTAGAGGAGTGACTGAAATAAGGCTGCTGCTATTGCTCTCTGAAATGTTAGTGTCTGCAATGAAATAAATAAAGAAAAAAATACAAGGTATCTGCAAATATTATTCTGGCACAGACACGTATATCTGTGTATGCCTGAATCATACTAGCAGTATGACATGTTGATAATTTGGTAAAATTTTGAGAGGTTTGAGAAGCCTTCATAAAAATAATAAATAATTCAGGCATGGAAATAATAGTAGGATATTGTTATTTATAATTATATCATATTTTCTGTGCAGTCCCTCTCTCCCAACGAGTCTATGCCTTTTTTTTTTTCCTAAAACATACATTTTATGTGTACAAGAGAGCGGAAAATGAAGAAAATAAATATGTGCAAGCCAAATATCTTCCCTATTTTGGGGGACAATTATAATGTTTGTTATATATAAAAACATTCATGTGTCCCATGACATAATAATCATTCTGATTTTTTTAAATTGCATCGTGTCTTACATTTTATGATTAATGTACAAATATAAAAATTCTCAATAAACAACTTATTACAGTATAAATCTACTCCAATTGTATTTATACAGCTTGAGAATGACAGCTCTGATTGTCTTTCCCTTTTAGAATTGGAACAAAGTGTTTGCAATGACGGTTCTGCTGTCTAATCTATTCTACCTGATTGGATATTTTTTCACCTGTACACACCAGAGAGCTATACCAGAAAATAATATGATATTTGAAATAATGTTTTCAAGAGAAACAAATTCCCATTGGTCTCATATTCAATGTATTATGAATATTGGGAAGAAAATCAACCAGTCTGTTACTCAGAATGAAGTTCTTGTTGCACTATGTATATTACTATCGTATTTGGGTTAAATCATACAGATGGACTTATTTCATTTATCTGTGGAACACTGTAAAACCATTTGCTCTTAAAAGTCTGGAAATTGTCAGAGCAGGAGAGGAGGGAGGAACTAGTCTGATAAAATCATAAATGTTTTCTTTATCATTACTGAAATTCTAATTTTCTTGCTTATTGCTTGAGTTGATAAAACAAATAAAAGAAGGAATCTCAGAGAGATTTCTTTAATATGCAAAATGAATTTCAATGTTCTCTCCTGCTGGTGTTTTTATGGAAAACCTGAGTAGATGCTACACATGGAATAGAAAAATCTGCATTTAGATGGAAATATTATGAAATGCATGATATGGTACAAAGTAAGTCTTTTAATGGAGATAGCGAAGTGTTGCATTATATGGTTGAGTGGAAAGACAGCATGCATATAGGCTTTTATGTCCAGCTGCCCTGATTTGCCCAAGAGATCTCACTTTGTTTGAATTTGAACCTAATATTGGGAGGAAGGGAAGGAGGGGGGAGTGATCCGTTCTTTTACCAAGTAGCATAATGAAATCTCTGTAAATCACCACTGTAAACAATGATGTTTTGTACTTACATGGCAATTTCTTTAAAAGGGTCCTAAGTGTTTTACAGTCAAGAATTAATTAAGCTCTTTGGTAGTGTCTTTGTGCAACAGATAAAGTGGTGTAACCGTAATTAAAATGATACCCATAGGTTTTAACAACTGTTTTTAAAGGCACTACAGTAACTCATTTTGTTTGAATATGCCCCCAGAGACCCATGCTTTATCGGGTTTTCTTTCTTTTTTTTTTCTGTTAATATAACCGTAGAAAAGAACTTACAATCATTGAACAAAATGGTGATTTATTATTATTAAGAGATAAACACAGTGAATAGTATAAGAAGTTAAATTTCTTCGTTGTGGAGAATAGATAAAATATTTATTTTATCTGAAAATCCTGGAAGTTATCCTCTGATATTCACTTTTTTTTTAATTGAGTAAGACTAACTGAAAGTGTTTTTTATCAGAGATTATATCATATTTGAAGAACTGATGTTTTTAAGTTCTTAAATTATATAATTGCGGTAATGATATGGAGTCAAATATATGATGTAAATGATGGAGATCCTTGATTGAATTATGAATTAATCCAAAATGAAATCTACTTCAAGAAAAAGTTGAGAAGCATAAAAGGAGGACCAAAATTAAGACAAGTGGAGATTATACATCAATAGCGAAACCATGGAAATTTTCACAGAAAATTAATTTAGGCAGAATTTTTCATTTTGCATGAATCCTAGCAACCATAATTACTTGGATACTTTAAATAATTGCAGAATCATGTTCTAATATTGAAGCCATTTTGTAGCCCAGGTCATGACCCCCTTTTGGTCTGCTAAAAGAGCTTTCAGAATGGGATGCTGGTCTTAAATATACTGTGTGACCCCCTAGCATGATGATGATGGTGATATTTATAATGATGAAGAACTCTCTTAGAGGCTCAATAGTGCTTTCTTTAAAAACCTTCTTTGCCATTTAGGAATCAGAACAAAACAAACAAAGCAAAACAAACAACCAAAAGAAAAGCCAGTATGTGAAAACAAACAAACAAGCAAGCACACAAACAAACAGAAAGGTAGTTATAGATAACAAATATTTGTTTACTAAATATTTTAAAACAAACTCTGCCTGCATAGTTGTTTCTTCCTACTTTCTCTATACATTGTATAGATATCCTTAATTCTTCAATATTATGGGAAATCCAGATGTATTCTTTTTAATGACTTTGAGAATGACACCCAACCCTTATTAAAAATTCTGTGTTCTAAAGCATTGAAAATATTCATTAGTAAGCCTGGTAATATTAATAAACCATTGTGGAATCATTTATGATTCTGCATTTTTGTGGTGTTTTCTTAATGAAACCTCCACATATTTCCGGAATAGTGGAAGTATTATCTCTCTTCTAACAAACACAGTTGCATCTGATTTTCCATAGCTCTGCTTCTAGTATTATTGATGCTTAACCCATGAATGCCCTTGAATGTGCATGGCAGAATTCCCCCCAGTATGTTACTGTGCCACTGACTGCAATAACATTACAAGGGAGATAGATTTTCTCCCATAACTTTTATTGAAATGACAAAGAGTGACCTTAGGATGCTTTTGTATGTCTTAGTGTGCTTGCTATATTTAAAATAATGGGGACATACTAAGTGGTATGGCCTAGGCAAGTAGAGGGGGCCTAAGTCTGCTGGGGTTAATGGATGACTGTTTTTAGCTCAGTAATCAAATATAATACTGTGCTTCAGGACTCCCGTAAAGACACACACATGTGGACTAATGGTTATTACTCTAATACGCTTTCAACCTTGAATACACTTTAAAGACACTGCTTGTCATTTCAACATTACATTGTTGCAGTCTAAGAAATACATTTCACTTCTCTTTTACATGGTTTGGTGAAACTGAGAACAATTGTGACCTTTTTTTTTTCTGATTCAAACAAAGAGCTGCTCTAATCAAATCTTCAAATGCAGTGCTACTGTCAAAAAATGTAGAGCCTTAGTAGCTAGAAATAAAATCTCAAAGCTCATATTGACACTAATATGAATAAAAACATTTTTCTTTCATTCTGCTATATTTACCACAGACTGTGAAATAAATTAATCTGCATGTTCTCCTTTGGATCCAGTTCAAAAAGCTTAGCTTAGTTTCCTTAACTCCAGGATGGAATTTCTTGAAGATGAAGCTGGCAAGGGGGAGGAAGAGGAGAAAACCACTAGGTTTTTAAGATTTATTTTGAGACCTCCCTTAGAGAAAAGAATAAGATGCAGAATGTAGCTCTGCAGCTTCCAGCTAGATCCTTTAATTTTACTATTTTTAATTAATTTTATCATTTTCCCAATATTAAGTTAAATAATTCTCTAAAATCTTAACTGTGCAGAACAGATTTCTGTTTTTCAGAAGGGTTTATTAACAACATCTCCTCTATAGAAAATCACTGAAGTCTTTGAATTCAGCAAGCAATACTTGGCAGAGAAGAGGACTGATCAGATTTCTGCTTGTTTTTCTACTAGAAGTAAGTTATTTAAGAAGTGTGTTGACATACTGATAACCAAGCAATATCCGAATGCACTAGTTCTGGTGAGCATGCATGCCCCTCTCCTAGAAGAGTTTGGCTGCTTCTGGGACCCACTTCCCCACCCTGTGCTCCTGGCTTCCAATTTGTTGCAGTTAGAAATGAAGTTAGAGAAAAATCAACTGGCAAATAGCTGCTCAGGTCCAGAGATTTTTTTTGGTATTCATCAAAGAATGAAATACAGCACATAATAATGTACAGATTACACATATACATTAAACACACATACGTTATGCACACACATACATGAAGGGAAATAGGAAAGATGTGAGCAGTGGAACAGATGGGCCAGCTTTAATAATAGAGGCATTTTCAACAGAGCAGTCTGCCTCCCTGTTTACGCTATTGAAGCTTTATTCATGTAGTAACTATACTGCTTAGATCATTAAATTCCAACTTTTGCTGCTTCTCCATGTAATCTCTTACTCTAACAACTGCAGGACTGATCCAAAGCCATGTTAGTTAACAATAACCAAAGGAAGATAACAAGTGGATTTGGAATAGGGACCCAAAAGAATAATGACTATGTGCTAGGAAGCTTAAGAAGTTTGAAGTCGAAAAACCTTTTCTTTTTCAGAAATGGCACAACAATAATTTGCTTCCAAGAGAAATAAATAGTATGATTAAAGTACTTTATCAGCTTCCCAGAGGTTCATTATCTTGAGACCTTTTGGTATCTTTCATTATATTTGTGATCCAGTATGAAATATTTATTCTTAATGGTCAGAGTTATTGGTGGTGAAGAAAGCCTTTTGGTATAACAATCCAGTAAGATGCTCCATTATATTCAATTATTAAACCTATTTCATTTTATTCTCTATTGCTCTAAACAGAGAAATTCAGTAATAACTGAGACTCCGAAAGTTAACATTCTGTGATGGATTAATGATTGATAATTTTTCATGTTAATATTGGCAGGCTAAGACTACAAGCATACATTTTTATTATTCATTTCCACCACCTGTCATAATGAACCTAAACAAACTTGCTCCGCTTTCTTCTGTTTAATAGGCCGTAAGGTATTGACCAGGACTTACAGCCCACTCATTTCCATGACTGATGTATTACTGCTAAATAACACACATTTCTCTTGCAGTCAGCGTTGCAGTTTTGAACATTTTGGAAGGAAACTTGACATTTCATAAATCCATCATCAGAATTGGGTGATTGAATGAATATGTCAGAATGTCTGAAACCAAAACAATGAAAAGGGAAAATAGTTATGCTTACAGAATTAGGGAGGTTTTTATTTTGTTTTTTTTTTCCTCAAAGTTGGGAAGTGAAATTAAAGGTGTTTTATAAAGATAAGTAAGAATTGAAAATTTGCTAATATCAAAAAAAAATGCAGGCAAAAATACAGTAAATTTAAATGTGCTTTTGGTCACATTTCCTAGCTTTTCCAAGTATCTAGCAAAATATTCAAAATATTCTCTTTTTTTTTCCTGTGAAAGTACCTTCAAGAATGTAAAATACTAATGTCTGCACTAATGCAGGTGAATCCTACTATGCACAAGTACCGAAAAATCTAAAGAATTTCGTTCTTTAATTATCTTTAATATATACAGTTCTATGATGGTGCAGTTAACTTATTAATTAATGCCAAAAATTTATGTTTAAAATCTTGAGACACTCCATATTTGATACTGACTTACCCTGAAAATTCTATTTCTGAGAGGGATAAAAAAAATCATTGAAGATGAGGAAGCTGTTTGGTAAAACAGATTCTAACTGTATTTCTTGAGCCCAGCAGGTTATCCTTCATATGTGACTTAAAGGTCTTTAACTTCGCTTTATAAAATCATGACTGTCTCACAAATTAATGAATTCTATTAGTTATGTGGCTTTTCCATGGAAACTTTTTCACACTTTTTTTGCTGTACACACCAGCTGCATTCAGATTTTTTTTTATTTTGCTTTAATTTTCTATTTTATATTACATCGCTTAACATATTAGGCCTGTTAACAATATATTAGAGTCACCAAGCTACTCTATTAAAGGATTTTTCCAACTATTTTGAAACTCATTTCATATAACTTGTTGAACATTATCTAGTTTTCAGATTTTCTCTTAATCAACAAGGAAATGAAAAGTTTTTAATTTCACATAATTTTTCTTCTCAAGTGTTTACACTTCAGATATGTAGCTGAGTTCTGATGAAGCTATTTTTTCTGGACTATATTCTGGCCTTTGCATCTAATTCTTTTAGTCAGATCCATGTTGGAACCTTTTTCCTTACTCTCATTTTGCCTCTACCTCTATATTTTAGGGTTTTAGTTTGTTTGTTTGCTTGTTAGTTATTTTGTTCTTTCTTTGCATACTATTTTTCATGGTAAAACTGCATCCCTAAAACATGGGTGTTTTTTATATTTTTTTTCCTGTTAATTGTGTTCCTTGTGTAGATATCCTCTATACTTGGAACACCAATGCTTAAATCTGTAAGTAGAAAGAAAACAATGGTGTACTGGTCATGTAATGATAGGAGATGTTTTATTTCAATTTGTAGTATTCCAGTCTGGTCCATCTTCCCTGACCAGTTCTCTAACATATTTAATGATACATGAAGGCAACATGTACTCAGGTCATTATTCAGACCATGAATTATGCATGTCATCATTTGCCTCATGACATTGCTAATGTGAAGCAGTGGAAGGAGTCTTGTGACAAGGCACCAAGACGAAGTCAGCTGAACCTGAAAGTCAATGGTCCATCTACCTGTCTTCTGCTTGGTCTTTCTACTCATTTTACAGTATTTTCCTATCCAAAAGAGACAATCATTGCAAATTCACAATTTCAAATTGGGTACATACAAAATTTCAAAAACCTGCACAGAAAGATGGAAGAATATGTCCCTGATCTTTGAGGCATTAATGATTGCCTGCAGCAATTGGGTTCCAGTGATCATAGATTCACATCCCATTATGTTCTACGAGAATATTAATAATTTAAAATCTGCAAAGCTGCTTTGAGGGATTTTTTTTTTTTTTTGTAAAGACATCTCCCATTAATTTAAATGAGAAAGTAGCATATTTAAATGATCATGAATTAAAAACCTCTAAGTTAATTAAGCTTTATTTTGACCAGTTAGTGAAAAATGCTTTTTGTAGAAAAAATATATACATATATAACTTGGAAAGGAAAATATCTGTGGAATTGGTCATGATTTTTACCCTTCTCATTCTTCTATTTTTCAGTAATTCCTTATTCAATAATGAACAGATCATTTTAGCTTAGTACTATAATTTATTGATTTATAATAAAGCAAGTAAAACACTACTGAGAGTTTTCTAAAGCTTTAGAATTAATAGGTGTATTTTATCCCTGGCCACATTTACATATGATATTTCTTCCATTTCTTTCACCACCACCACTCCTCTGTCCGTTCCCCTTCCTCTCCCCTCCTCAATAATGAAATGTTTGTGTCTCATTTAGTTAAGAGAAATTTTACTTTTTTTTTGTTCCTCAAAGTGTTTTGTTAGTATTACTAGGATCCCAAAACCTGCTTATGAAGTGTAGAAAAGACTCTAAATAAAATGTGAAGCTTACATTTAACAATAATGAATCATGATATGATCAAGATATTGTAGGAATATTATAAAAATTGCAAAATTTAAATTATATCCTTTCAGCAGAGACCATTCATATAAGTCATTATGTTAGTATACCATCATATATATGAGAATACAATGTGCAATCATACATTTATCATGCACCATCTGACTACTGCATTCACAGGGCTATTCTCTCTTGTATGAGTCATCTGAAATCTTAATTTTTTTTTATAATCTGCAGATTTTTTCTTAGAGATTAAAGATCTTTTCTATATTGAAATGCTGTGCATTATTCATTAAAAAAAATTATAGTATCTCTCTAAATATTTTTAAACATAAAACACATTTGCATTTATTGGAGTGCGAAGCTCAACAGCACCATGTTAACTAACCACTATAAAGAGTTACCTGCTATATTGACATCTTTCATGTTCTTTCACACAGTATATCACTTATTAAAACTGTAAAAAGTGCATATCCAAAACTATTTGCAGGTAGTTTAAATGCATATTCTTTATCTCTGGTTCTCTCAAAAGAGAAGAGTTTATATATTCATTTTAGGCAAATGAATATATAAGCAGAGTTTGAGTTTCACTCCTTTAACAAGATAAAGATAAAAACAATATAATTTGCCATGTAATTAAGTACTTTACTAATTCACCACCCTAAACATAAAAAATGGGTCTTCAGTGTGAACTTGAAAATAGCAAATACATCAGTTCTCTCTTCAAGCTAGAATTTAACAGCACAAATCCAATTTAAACGTAACTTGTATCCAGATAAAAATCAAACTGAAATCTAATTTTTCTCACTTCATTTCTCTTGGAAACTCTGTGGATTGAAAATTAGAATTTAACATTTTGCTGTTTAAAGATTTTTTAATTAATTTTGTGTGTGTGTGTGTGATGTGTACTGTATTAATATCACCTGCTTTGATCTTTCCTGGTCTGGAACTCATTAAGTAAGCTCAAAATAAGCATTTTTTTTTTCTTGCTCAAAATAATCAATCTTCCTTCCTTCCTTCCTTCCTTCCTTCCTTCCTTCCTTCCTTCCTTCCTTCCTTCCTTCCTTCCTTCCTTCCT
>JAWLRI010000427.1:39416-109632 GCA_034781795.1 Crypturellus tataupa
TTCCTTCCTTCCTTCCTTCCTTCCTTCCTTCCTTCCTTCCTTCCTTCCTTCCTTCCTTCCTTCCTTCCTTCCTCCCTGTTCCCCATGATCTTTTTACCCTAGGCCCAAACTCTTCTTACCTAAAATAATTTCTGTCCTGTCAAAAGATTAATCTATATAGATCCTACACATCATAGGTCCATCAGCATGTGCCAACCCTTTTCAATTTATTCTACATAAATCTTGAATGTTTCTGGATCAAGGAATCAAGGATGGGAGATAAGTGCCAAAGCAAAGGGCTCTTGCAACAGTTTGCTGTAACATCTCTAACAGTACTTAACTTCATGTAATGCCATGTGCTTATGAATCCACTTTCACAGCACTAAAATCAGAATGTCAGGCTGCCCCTTTTTAAATGAATCCACAGCTTTGCTCCCTCACTCCCACTCTCAATCTGGCTCCTGACTTAAGTCTCATCAACTGTCTAGCTGCTATCACTCGAGTCTGTAGTGTCAACTTAATAAAATTTGGCTTAACTACTTATTTTTGTGAAGACGATGGGAAAGCATATTTGGAGAGGGGGAATAACCTTTGCATTGAGGTTGTTCAAACAGACTAGAATTCTTTAGCCTGCAAAAGATGGAGAGTTTATAAAACCTGAAATCTATTGAAAAAGTGGACAAGAACTAGGGAGATTTTGAATGAACTGAGGTTTCAACTACTAAGTGAAAAACTTGCAAAAATATGTTTATATATGGATACATCTTCACATATGTAGGTAAGCTGTGAAAGTCCTAACCATACGCAAATGCTTGAAGTTTGCTTATTTTTAAAAAGGAAATGAACATAAAGGTGTTTACCACGCCAATGAAGCCAATGAGATAAATATCATTGCATGCTTCCTCAGCCCTTAATAATTCATTAGATATTTGCTAAAGACAAGACACTGCTAAAGACAAGACTTTTGGCATTTGGTGAAATGGTCAGTTGGTTTGACTTGGAAGACTAGTCTAGTATGCTTCTGATTTATTTCTATGACTCTTCACTTCAGGGAAGTTCAGCCAGCCTGTAAAAACTTTAATAACTCTAAAAATGCAAGCACTGATACACTTATAGGTTAGTGTAAAAGACTGTTATGGATTGGGTTTGTCTCAAAATTCTTGACACACCATTTACCTGGACAATGCCCTGGCATCTTGACTCTGAGAAGACCAGCTCAAGACCCAAACAAGGACATTATCTCTCACCATTGCACCTCGTAACCCTGGCATCTTATCTCTGGGAAGACTGTAATATCAGCTATCATCTACTTGGTGTTGGAAGATCAGCTCGAGACCTGAACAATGACGTTCTCAGCAGTGCACACAAGAGCAGTTTGCATGCAAATCGGGGGTGAAGAGGAATACCAAGGCACACAGCACTTAGGACAGGAACAACATGTAAGACACAAACTACACGTACCAGAAAACTTTGAGAAAATGGGAGTATTCTTTGAGAAGGGGGATAAAAGGACTACGCATTCCTGCACTAGTGTGCAGAACATCACCAGTACCAGTGTGCACGGCCTTCTGTCCTTGAACATCACTGGTGCCAAGACACCTGTACCTGCACCGAAGTGAAGCCAGTGACACTTAGCCAGCCTGGTGGGGGTGGTAACTATAATCTCATTGCATCTCTCTGGCTTGCTTATCTTTCTTTCCTTTTTCCTTCTTCTTCTCTCTGTCTTACTTGCGCTTATGAGAATAAAGCTAACAAGGTTGTCTCGCATTTGACCCTGTTTGTGTCTTAATCTCGGTCTTGAGATCGTATCGAAACCTCCCTGGCACTGGACTGGGACAGCAGTACAGAAGAAAAGCTGCTTTTTGGTGGTTTCCTTGAGGTAGCACAAACACTGGAGATGTGCTGCTCTATTTCTGAATACATCATCTAAATAAAGATGTAAAGGAATCTATGTCATTCTCTCTCTCTTTTTTTTCTTAAGCCTTCTGTTGCTAGTATAAATACACTTCTCTCATTAGGAATGTCATGCAAAATCTCCCTTATTGGTTTTGGTTCCATGTAAGTCAAGGGCCCCCAGAATTATCCTTTTCTGAATTTGCTGTTTGTTTTGGTGCAGGAATGTCTCATTCATGATGTATTGTCAGTGAATGTGTATTCCAAAGGTACATAGCAACAGGAACTTATGCTAGAAGTGAATACCAGCCACTCTTTCTGTGCTCTTTTGTTACCTCTTCTCTTGAAATACATAATCAACATTACAGAAAATCCAGCATTGAATATTGTCCATCTATCACTTTATGTTTTAGTATTATGTTGAAAGGAGAATAAGTTCAAAACAATTACCAAAAGACTCACATTATTACTTTTCCAAGTAAACCAAGCCAGATAAGTTTTCTGGCAAAAATATAAAGATTTCAAAACTAGGTCAATTCTTGGTATTTTCTAAAACAATAATGGATGTCTTTTAAACTAAAAGTGATCTCAATTTTTTCCTACACAATACTAACAGAAATAATTATTTCTCATGTCATACTCATAATTTCAGATGATTACTTGTTATATTCACTTCATGATTTAATAATTATACATATTGATTTATTGATTTATTCTTAATTATTACCTTGATTGGAACATTGTGTCATTCCACCTCTAATTAGCTTTCTTATAATAAACTAGTTCAGGAAAATGATTCCTTGAGTATATAGTTGCTTACTCAAAAAAACATAAAACTCATAAGAAAATAAAGACATAAAAAAGTTCAGTATTCATTCAATCATATTACAATATCAATCATGTACTGTGTTGTAAAGCTAACATTAACTAAGAAATTAACAAATGAATATTCCAGTACTTGGAAACCTATACTCAAGAAGTTCATGAATTTTATAATATATGTGACTACTTGTATCCTAAATTATGTTGTAAATTGTAATTAAATCAAAATAGTACTCTTCTGACTGAGGCAATATTAAACTGCTGGCATGGAATTTCTGAAAGAGTTGTTTTTCAAGGAATGAAAACCAAAGGAAGAAATGGTTATAATACATGTCGTTTTCCACTCAGGTAGGGGTAACATGAATATCAACGTATTTATTATTTATTCCATTTTCAAAATTATAGAAATTTGAATAATACAAATTGCTCTTTCTCTGTTCTTTCTAAGGCTACTGTGTACTTGCTGGAGTAATAAAACCGCTGTTTCTTCTCCAACAGATATCAGAAGCAGGTCTTTTATTTAAAACTATTCAGATATTTTCTGAAGAATCTGTTGTAAGATGCTAATTGTCAAAAGTGGAATGTTCACAGAATGTGGTAACATTAATGATATTTCAGAAAAAAGATATATTTTTTAAGAAAACACTTCAATAAGGTAAAAATATTTCTTTTCAATCTATTAGAACAATTTTTTATAACTCTAATTTTAAAGTTAAAATCAGGATAATAGAAATACATACACATACATTTTATTTCATTTTACTAATAAATATATTACTAATCTCTATCCTTAATTAAAACTGGCAAAGCACTTAGGATATTTGTGGATTAAATCTACACAGTAAATATATATTAATATCTTTTTTATTTTCAGTTATTCAATTTGTCTTTGTTACTGAACAATTAGAATTTCATGCAAGCAGGTAACCTTTTGAAAAGTATAATCAGAAATAGCGAAATCTGTATTGTAATATTCATTAAAGGAAATATAAAGATAAAATTCCATTTCATCTTTATTATTTTCCTGGTATCTTCATTAGATTGTCCCTGCAGAACTATATTACCTAAGATGTTCTTCCTTTTTTCTTTAATCCTCATAATTGTTTCCCAGTGAAGTCAAATCTTTCTAAAGTTTGTCACATATAATTCCCTCTTTCATCTTGGAATCAGAAAAATAAATCAGAAACAAAATTTTACATCTTGGTACACTGAAATTTTATTTTGAAGACAAACATTACACTTTTGCAGTGCAGAGAAAGCCTGTACACTGAGTGTCAATGGTAGCACTGAATGGCAACACTTTCTACTGAGGTCAAGGTTTACATTGTAGAACAGTTGGATACACAGTCTTGTACATTGTTTGAATTCAGCCACTTTTTCTTCAGTTTAATAAATACCTTTGTATGTCTGAGTGGGTAAGTATTCTTCCACTACTGTAGAAGTAGTGGAACTGATTTTTTTTTTATGTTATTACCAGAAGACACTCAGACACTCCAATATTTTAGCAGTGTTTTTTTCCCTTTTTTAATGCATAATGATTTTGCAACAGATTTTTTCTGTTCTCGACTCAGCTTCTCAGAAATTAGTTTTGGCTTGGATCGCTTTACAGTACATGTAATATTAGCCATTGACTTTACAAAGTCAGCAGGAAATAAGTAGTGTGATAATAAGTAGTAGCAAGTGACTAATTGTCACTTGGTTTATAAGGAGTTATTCCTCGTGAGAGCCAAATTTCACTCTTCTTCATGCAAAGAATTGTGTTTACATAAATCATAGACTTACATATATTCCAGAGTTTCAGAATGTCTCTCTCACAAGTTTCTCTACTTTTTTCCTTTTATGCTGTGACCTCTGTCTGTGTATGGGTATTTAATTTCATCATAGTTCTCATTGTTTTCTCTCACATTCCATTTATGCCTCCTATATGGAAGAATCTAATCATGCTTTCTACAATCTATTTTATTTGAAACATTTCAGGATAAATCTTATTTAGTCAATAGCCTTTGAAAACACTCTAGTGAACTCAGAGCCTTGAAATTCATGTGAGATTTGATGCAATCATTGAACATTTCAACTATGACAGGGACATCCAGACTGAAATTTTCTATGAGAAGGTCTGGAGAAAATAGTTTCATGAAAAAAAAGTAATTAAAAACAAATGCACTCCCTTCCACTGCACAAACTTAGACTGTGATAGCGAAAGGATGTCAAAGAACCCTAGGTTGTCTCTTTTTACGTATCAGACCAAAATTTCCTGAAGTTAAAGCTTTAAAATCATGACTAATAATCACTTGTGCACTAAAAATTTATTACGTTTCTAAAGTTTCTGAAGTTATTAATAAGCTCATAGCATTGATAATTTTATGTCATTTTGTGAACATCAGAGCTCTATTATGTTCACCATTACTCAGATACATGCAAACAATCCCTGTCACCACCAGCATCTTGCATTCTAAATAAATCATAAGGGCAAATATTTTGCTTTCCAATTATCCTTTACAAACAGTTTTGACAATATAAGGAATTACGTAGACATTTATGGTATTTGAAAATATACTTGTACTACTTAACATTCATCAGAAAGCATCTGCCATTATTCCTGAGGGAAAGCCAATCACAGGTATGATTACAGAGAAGCTGTAAGAACGGACTTAAAAAAAAATAGGTTTAACAAAATGCTATCTCAGTTCTTCAGCCCTTGCAAATGTCAACAAGGTTAAAATAAGATTAATATATTGGTTTTTTTTAAAAAAAAAAGAAGGAAAAAAAAATACATCCACAACATTGAATTAATAAATAAATTAAAAGTTATTATTGCAACCTATCCCCAAAAAACAATAAAAGATCCCTTGAGAAAAAATTAAGAAGAAAAATATGATTATTTTATTCCTACATCATTCTCTTTACACATTCAATACAGATATCTCACCAATTAGAAGAAATATAACTTTAGAATGCTCCAGCAAGTGTGATATCCTTTTAAAAATTATAAATTAAGTCTTCCTTTCCTTCAAAATCTGATCAGTGTTTATTTATTCACCTTTCAAATTCTAGTTGTAATTTTGGATCCAGTAAAACTGAAACTAAATGTTTTACACTCAGGGGAATTTAGGGTACCCCGTTCCCTAACCCTGTCTACTTTTATAATGTTTTCCCAGAATACAGACTGCAGAAAAATAAAAAAGATAAATAAAATCAAATATTCTCTCCAAGCAATGGCCCATATTCCTTTAATGCAGGAAAAACACAAGATATCCAGGATTAGGAATTTTAGGACACAGCCGAAAATAAGCTCCTTCTAAAGACTAAAGCTAGAGACTAAATATGAAACGAAGAATGGGTCATTTCCTTAGTTCTTGCGATTTGTTAAAGATGTACAAGTCTTTTTGTTTGAACTCTTGGGATCGGTGACAAGAGAAGATAAAAGTGAGCAGAGCACAGTGCTGCTTGTCAGAAAGTCCCAGACATTATCATACTTGTTTCTAAGGGAGGGATTAATTGAATGATAGAGTCTTCAAAAGAGTTGACCTTCACAGCTCAGAAACTGATATGTTTGTAAATGGAAAATTACCTATTGTACGTTTGTCCTGTTTATATCAAGGAAAAATTGAGGTTCTCCAATGTGTTCTTTTCCAGAGCCTCTATAAATCTAGGGCATATTGAAATCCTAGTTTACTTATTTATTTATCTATTAAGGAAAAGCAAACTCTTGAATAGTGTACTTAAACCTTTCTGATGGGTATCTTTTCTGACGATATTTTCAGGATTCTGGTTGGGGATGCAGCTATCTCTGTTCTAGAAACATATCTCCATTAAATTTCCTGAAAATCATGACCAGGTGTGGTCTACTGACACTTTACATTCACAAATCTAACCATAAATAGACATGTGCCTGTCTAAATATTATAGCGATACGGAAATCAATGTGGTTCACTGAGTCTGCATTACTGTTCAATTCAACCCGCAGTAGAAGACAATTTCTGGTTAAATGGGTATCTCTAGATTTTTTAAACAGAGCTAGAAACTATGAATCAATCCCAGGTGTATGCACATCTAAATTTAGGTATCTTATTGTACTGTTTCAGTGTTAAATGTACATATCTAGTCTATCTGATACGTCACAGAGTGTGTCAGACACATACCTGCAACTAGTGGATTTAACACACTATCATGCCTCCAGGCCCGGCCGCAACGTGTCCTTGCAAAAAGTGGACAGGAACATCAGCAGAGTCTTTGAAAATGGAGTAGCTGAACCACTACCACGGCAACTTACGAAGGGCCATCCTGCTGCTCAGCCCTAGAGGAGCCCAGATCATCATTAATGATGATGGGTTGGCTAGCCTCCTGGCAACCGGGGAAGTGACCTGAATACAGTCTCCCTAACTAGCAAACTATACTTTGTTTCTAGACCAAGTAATGCCTAATGCATGCGAACATGCATGCAAACAATTTTAACAAAACAGACTGAGAGTGATTCAAAATAAACCTAAAAATTACTTTCCTGAGAAGTTAGATGCAAAACTTCTGGTAGAGAGATTTTCCATACAGGTTTCTCACATCTTCTGTTAATGCTGCATGTATTAGCAACTCCAGCTTTGTAGGTAGAGGCAGAAGCCCTAGATGTTAATGAAGTCATATGAAGCATACTGAGGATTGATGGTGAAGTCAGGGCAGCTGAGATCTGCAAGAGTTTCCCTTCTATAAGCATGAAAAATCTGCATCAGCTTTAGTCTAGTTTCTTTTTTTCCCATACTGTACAGTCTCCATTTTAAAACACAATATTTGATATAATCTATGCTCTTATATTATAAAACTATTACCTCTACTCATACATTATGAATCTTACACTTTTTTCTGATAAGTTAGCACAGCTAGGTGCTTGTCTGAAGAGTGTATATTCTTATGCCTGTAGCACAAGTGGAAGAAAAAAAAAAACAGGATGAATTAGACGTTTGTATGTGGTTGCAAGGTTATGGTCTCACCAGAATCATGATGACATGGTCAAGTAACTCAATTAACTAGTCCTACAGGGGATAGATATTGCCAGGGAGCAGCAAAAGTCAGCTGCTTGCTTAGAGAGGATGAGCCAGGAGCTGAGGATGACCCCACTGCAGGCTGGTGGAACACTATCCTACAGGGTCAGAACACAGTAGGTATGGCAAGGTGTGAATAACAGGTCCAACTGCATCCCTGAGCTCAGCAAATGATGAACCAGGATAAGGAATCACCCATGGAGTCCAGTCAGTAGCAGAAAGGAGATTTGGCAGATACAAAGCTATAACACAGGACCAATAGGTCAATCAAGGAAACAAGCTACCTCTAGGGCAGGTCCAAGCCCTTTAAGTAGCAGGGCTAGAAACAGGACTATGACGGAAAAACCAAGCCTAAGTTATAATGGAGCCCTCGCCCCATAGGCGGTTGTGGGTAGAAGTCCCCTCTGAGACTGATCTGTGTCCTTAAGACTTATCAGTACAAACAAATCTCTGAAAGGCTTTTTGTGAAGGGCAAACTGAGGAGACACCCTTTGTGTACGAGACAATAGGAATGTATGGAGCTCTGTTTGGTGACAGAGCATCGTCTGAACCATCTGAGATAATATGCATCATGTTGGAGGGCATTAGCAATGCCATGGTGGGTGTCTGCTACGCTCTCCCTGATCAGGAAGAAGCAGCAGGTGAAGCCTTCTTCAGACAACTAGAATCAGAGCTATAACCAGACTAGACTTATAAATTGTATTATAAATAAACAAAATCTATTTCCAGATTTTCTGCTTAAAAATTTACTTACCATTCTAGTAAATTCTTTTCCATTGAATGGAAATCCATTGAATGAATCAGAACAAATCAGTAATATTTGTACAGAGGAAAATGCGCTCGTATTATGAAAAGTAGTCACTTAAAAAAACCTACCCAACTTAGAAAGGCTTGATTAAAGCAAGTGTGATAACCTCACATGATTTAAAGAATAATAATCAGTATTTAAAGAATTAAAAACAAGATCTTTATAAATTAGGAATGCTGGTTTGCTGAATTGCGAGCAGTCAGCTAAAATTTTGATTTCTTGGTGAGAGGCCACTAAATAAATCAGTGCTTAGAAAGACAGCAGAAGGGGTCTCCTTTAAGATACACTTATTAAATTTCCCCAGAGAGATGTATTTCTTAGTTTGAAATATCAGTTGAGATAGTGGATCGTCCTCCACTATCTCAGCATATTTATGAAAACAATATATTTATTTGTAAAGATTCATCACTAACTTGATTAGCACATAGAGATAGGAGGATGTCTCACCTCCAAGCGTAGACTGTTTAAATGGAGTAGCATTAACTTTTCTTTTAAGAATATAAACATGTCAATTGAAGAAAGTGTGTGTCAGATGCAGGTCAGATATATGTTGGCTGTGACTCTTTATCTGTATTATAATACTCTCTCAACAAATCAGAAGAAAGTGGTATGCCACCAGTAGTAAAATAGTGTGGGAGCTGTGCTTCCAACATTAAAATGAATCTTCATATGAAAATACAGAATATCCAATATAGAAATTTCCTTTGCTTTTCTGATTAGGATACAATTGTAAAATATAAGTAGGCAACCAAATTGACAATATAAATTTGGAGAAGGAAAGTTATATATTTCCTGACTCAAAATCCTCATTCAATACAGACAGATGGTATTTTAAACACATTTTACTTGGGGGCAAATAAATCATTGATTTATGATTTTAGCTACCAAGGGGAAAAAACATTAAATCAGGATTGCATGCTCCAGATCTATTCCATCACATATATGAACTGACAGAGGAAATAAAAGTATAATATACTACTGTGCATATTATTCATCAATTCAAAGGCAATTTTTCATTCAGTGGAATTATCTAATCTTGTCTTTAGCTTCTAAGAAATCTAATGTTCTTTTGCTGCATATTGAAAAATGTCACTTTTTGTATCAATATAGTTTTGTCAATTTGTAAATTTTCTTGTTGTAACAAGTGTCTGCCTACCATCTAGAAATAATTTCCTTCAACCTTCTTGAAAAATATAGCTTCAAATTTCACTTTCAGTTTTGCGGTATAACTTTGTTAGAAAATGATAGTGACCCTATGGTATAAATTATGAGTATGAAATAATCTTGATCAAATTTCTTTTGTGTGTGTTCTTGCATGTTAAACTTGTGATAAACATTTAGATGTGTTGTTGCTTTGCATTAATAACAATCTTTTCTTCATAAGCACAAAGTGATCCAAGAAGATATTTATTTTAATTGGTAGGTGTTTTATTAAACCACTGCATCTTTTGACTTCTATTTAATAAAGGGCTGTTTTCACAGAATAGGTAAGTTTCTTAAAATTGATTAATAGCATCTATTGAAGTATAATTTCCTTCACTTGTCCTTGTAGTAAGTCCAAGGTGGCAAGTGACATACATGTTCCAAGGAAACATCTGTTATATCTTGCTTCCTTTGTTCTTGAAGAAACATCCCTCCTCCTCCCCAGCTCTGCTCCCCCCAAACAAAAACCCACCTCCCTCCCCACCCAAAAACATCCTTTCATTCAGTTGCTCCAGAATAATTTTGTTAAGGAATCACATTCCTTTTGAGTTATAAGGATGCTGAACTGAACACACATTCCTTTTATCATTCATGTCATCATTGCTGGCTTTCTGGCATATGACAATATGTATGCAGCTATTGCAGCTTTCATACCCAAAGTCTTTATTTTTTTTCAAAATATACTTCCAACTAAAATTCATTTTATCTGAACTTCATGCTATATCAATGGGGATTTCATGTAGCTGGCAACTCGGAAAACTAAGCCTGTTTATTATTTGCTTGTCTGGTTAAGTCTTAGATTCAGAGTGGCTTGACTACATTTCAAAGGTCAATGCTCATTTTATTTGAGCTCTTTATTTTGCTTCAGTCTATCATTTTCAGGTATTGTGAATAGTTTTGGCATTCACATTGTTTATTGTTGTTGTTCCACCTATTTATGTGCAGATTTAGATAATTGCTGCAAAGATCACTAAACTGAGAAGTATATTTAATTGTTGTAAATGTGCTCTTCTATTATCTGTATATATTCATGAATTATGACTGCCCTTTCTGAGAAATAACTATTATTATGGTCCTTCAACATTCAGAAAGCAGAGATGGTATATATTTCAAACTTTCAGTTTTCAGTAATGCAGATGAAACATCATCACAGGTATTTTTCATCTCACTATCTTTTGTTAAACAATATGTTCCTCATCCAGTCTGTTATTTACTCAAGTAACATTCTTTTTCCTCATAAGATGGCTTCTGACTATCAATTGAACTCGTCTTTTATGTCAGGTCCCTTCCTGGTCTTGCTGCCTCTTGATGCCTACCAAGTAGATTCCGTCCTTTGGATAACATTTTATTTACATTTCTTCACTTATTTCACTGCTCCCTTTTTTCTTATCATATTTGCTTTTTCTTTCCGACCTCCTTCTCATCCATCTAAATTTAATTTCAGTCTGGAAAGAAAAACAGAACATAATACTTATTCCTTAAAGTTAGGGCTTTAGCCTTCAACTTCCTCACAATCTTTTATAGCAGCACACAAGCACACACTAAACAGTTAATATTTTAAGACAAATGAGTGAACATGAAAGGGTCAGAGAGGGCTTTTAAGAGTTTTCAGAGCACATGTGAAGAGAATGAATGACTTTATATATATATATATATATATATATAAAAATATAGGCATGTCTATGGTGCCTAGCAGTGGAGCATACGCTGATTAATCTATTCTTGTGAAAACTATACAGATGAAGCGAATGTTAAATTCTTGAGTAATGGGCATCTGAGTCCAAGATGAACTCACCTTCTTTCCTAGAGGTTGCTCCCTTTAGGTGGTCAGCTTGAAATGTGCTACTGAATTTCAGAACAGAAGATCATGCAACACCCTACTATAAGTCATTGAGAGCTGAGGGAGCCATGGGTGAGGAGTTTGATATATGTCAAAACAACTCTTTAAATGGACACATCACAGGCAGATGACACATCCAGAAAGCCCACTAGGTTTTTCTTTTAGGTCAGTGTGATTTTGACTCAACCCCCAAGGGAAGAGCTACAAGGAATCAAAAGTGAGTCGAGCATCTAACTCCACAAATGCTCCACTTGATTTTGCTGTTTAGGCAACTTGGACTACAGAGAACAAACCCAAGAGATGAATGCTAGGTTTGAGCATGTTCCATCTTGTAAGTTATAGCAACAGCATTCTACCAGTTTTTATCCCTTCAAATGAACTCATACATTTTATTATGGAACAGCAATAGCCCTAGTTCAGCAAAGATTACCATTTGCCTAGTTTTAAATTGAATGATCTAATTGAAATCAAGGGGAATATTCATTTGTTTTATGTGTTTAATCAGCTAGCTGAAGTGAAGCTTAAATTAATGAATGTGACCTGTGATTCACCAGGCATTTGAATGCTGAATATATAATGCCAAGTATAGATTTGCAGGGCAGAGCACGAAGGTTTCTGCTTTCATGCTAGACCTGCTTCCACTGCTGCAGTGCTGGCATCACTCGTCCTGCTCAGCAGTGCCCTGCAGCTCCTGGCTCCTTGGAGACAGCCTGCTGCTGCACTGTCAGGCCAAATGGTACCTGCAGAAAGGACAGGGCAGCTCCCAAAAGAGCAGCAATGCCAATTGTGGGGTAATTCTCCATGGGGCAGGGACCCTCCTGCAGCTGAGGCAGTGAGGCAGAGCCTGGTCTCCATGGGGGATGATAAGGCAGGAGGCTCTGGTCACTTTTTTCTATTCATCTCACGGCGGCATCCATCCTTCTTAATATTAAATTCAGCCTTTTGGACTTTAGCATTAGAGACCTACTCTTTACTTAATGGAATCAAATGATTAGTAGCTTGTGTACTAGCTTGTGTGCTGTGTTTACTCAAGCGAAGCGCAAACTGAAAAGATCCAGAATATTCATGAACAGATAGCATCCATCAAAAAAAAAAAAAAAAAAATTGTAACATTCAAAAATTCTCGCTGTGTTATTTCAGATTTTACCTGCAGCTCTATTATGTTTTCAGATTGCTTATCGTTCATCCATAAAGTCCCTTATTGCTCAGAGACATAGATATTTTGGCATCAGTCAGACAATGAGAAAATAAGAAGTCCTTCATTCTATTCATCCCTTGTTTGCCAACAGGAAAAAGAACATTCTGCCAGGAAGTTACTAGACACCAGATTTTCAAGGGAAGCAATCTAAAGAAGCAGATGGGCATTTACTAGGAAATAGAGTTGTATTACTTTTGAAATCCCTATCCTTACATACCTCTAAAAAATTAATTCTTCCTATGAAAACTAATGCCACATTTCTTAATCCATTAAGAGGAGGATAGAAAAGTCAGGATGCTTAAGCCAATTTTGCTGGTAGTGTATATTTAAAACTTATGAAAATGATGCCCTTGTTAAAGAGTTTTTGGTACTTAACAGGGTAAAAAAAGTGGTATAACATTTTAACTGTGATCAGTGGAAGAAGTATTTTATTTCTTTTGAAATCTACATTTGTTATATTGCAAATAAAAGTTCTTTCATACAAATTAATACTCAGATCAACAGACACTTTGAAAAAAATAAATACATTTGGGGTAGGGAGATTTTTTTGAATAGCTGATTCATTATTACTAAATACATTATTATTGAAATGAATTCTACTGTTTTATAATGAACTATATGGTATTTTTCCATAGCAGATCCTTAAAATTTATACCTCTAGATTTTTTTTTCTATAAATCTGTTTCTGTTTTTGGTGAATAAATTTGTAGAATAAAATAAATCCTCTGAAACAGTTCTGAAACAGTCCTATTACCACACCCGCTATGGCAACTTTGTTCCAGAGACATAGAATATTTTTGTACAACAGCTGTCACTTTATTGAAAACACTACTTGTTTTTCCAGACTTTATCATCTGCTCATTATTTAGAAAGAATATTAGAAACTAAAATGTTATTTTATAAAGGCATATATTTAAGAAATAGGTTGTCCTTTCCTGGCCTTTTGAAGCTGGAAGCCTGTATGTATCCATTTCTTTTTGTTTCTTTAGACTCAATAAGCACTAACAGGACTCCTTCACTAGATTTACTGGTCACATACACAGGTCAGCTAACTCCTTAGGTCTCTTTCCTACTCCAGGGCATTGAGAGGGCTGAAGAAACTGTAAATAGTTGGGCTGTGCTCTAACAGTTCAAGAAGGAGATATCTTCGCCCTTTATGAACACAACACATTTTGCAGAAAATCCTTTGTGGGCTATAGAAATGAATTATAATATGTCTGTTTTGTCAGAAGTGAAGGAAAATTACTGAAAGAAAAAATATTAGATTAAAAAAAAGCATTGAAAAAATCATCATGACTACACAAAATAATTACATTAACTTGATTACTGTAAAATGATTACTGTAACTTTTCCACTTTTTTCTTTTTTCTCAGCAGTTTGATGAATGTCATTAGCTTTGGTTTGCCTAGGCAATCAATTAGATAAGAACTATCCCAACACTGGTAATTGTTTAGACATAGAGTTTTAAGGTGGTAGTATAGTATGCTTTTATTTCCAGAAGATCTTTTAATATATTCCCAAAATATTTGTTTTTCTCAAGGTTAGGAGGAGGGAGAAGGTAAAACATCTGAACACGTGACAGCTTCCTGGATGGAGAAACGTTACCATTTATAAACTGTTTTCCTGTTCAGCAAAATGAATATATCTAGCTGGAAGCAATCTAAAGACAACTTTGTGACTTGAAGACTTTAGCTGATCTGAATTCTGAATTGTACAAATCCTTCTGTAGGCTTTTATAATGCACCATAAAAAACTGTGGATTAGTTTTTCCAAGAAGAATTATAGTAACAGCTGACTAATCACATTAGAAGCAAATCACAGTCTCTAACAGAGGTTAATTTCACCAAGAAAATAGAATTCTGTCTTGTTAAAGATGTCTCTGGTCTACAACTGCTGGAACTGCCTTGGAGGTTCTCACAGTGGATGAATTTCTGACTCCTGCTGGTACTGACCAGCAGAAGTTAATAGAGTTTCTTCACATCAGCTGAGCATTTAAAAGTGACAATTTCCAACTAGAAAATACTCTACTCTGAAGATTTTTTTATGTTGCCTCTTTAGAAGATTCTTTTAGGAATGGGACCTGGGAGATGATAGCACACAAAGAAGCAACAATGGCTTCAGAAATCCAGGGCTGATGCTTGAAAGATGTCCATAACATCCAAAGATGTTAGTAAAATATGAAGCAGATGACAGAACTTTCAGTTAATGTCTAAGCTGAAGTAACACTATAGTGCCCGGAACAGGGAATTACAAGTTTTTTCTCATGGCAACAGATATGTTCCATCTAAATTCAATATTGCTACAAGAGACCTTAGAGGGCTAAAGTTTCTGGTTCTTTTGACTTTTAGCTTAAAATTGCATTTGTTTGAAGGTTGTACTATATTTGGTTGGATGGTTGTAAGAATATTAGCTCGTCTTGCTTTCAGTGTCATTCTTATAATGAAAATAGTTTTTTTTCTGATTTTTTTTCATTCAGAAAAAAATTGTTTTATACCATTTCCTCAGGACTGAAGATGTGTTTTAGACTCGCATGTGTCCATGTTTCAGGAAAATATTAGATAATGCTTGATGTACCCGAGAAGTAAGTAGCCCCTCATAACTGGAATTTTGAATGCAAAATATAGGGAAAATACTTGTGAAATGGCCTGGGGAGGAGGGGGCGGGAAACAGAGCCACATGACGGAGGAGAACTCCTTGCTACAGCAGTAGAGCTGGAGGTGAGGAGAACAAAGGAGGATACATACAGAAAAAGAATTTGGTAGGAGGACTGGAGCATTAACAGTATCTCTTTGTTTAGTTTTAGACAGCTATTATTACTACAAAGGTAGTAAATGGGCAGGGGTAGTTGATTCCCTTTCTATTCTTCAAATGACTTGTGGCTGCTCATACTCAAGAACAGGCAAGGTACTGCTGCTTGTTCATGCTCTTTTGGCCAACTGGGTCAGAAAAGGCAGATGCGCTTCAACAAAATATTTGAGAAAGCACAGCAGATGAGCTAAGCAAAGAAGACAGTGATGACAGAATTTGCCTTTCCTACCCAGGCTGAAGTCCAACTGTTGTTCCTGGCAGCCATAACCCAGACTCAATCAAACCCAGGTGCAGAATCAGCCAGCTTGGAGGAGAAGTGTGTTTACATCTGCCCTTTTCTGATTCTAGGGCTCTGCTCAGAGGGAGGAACATGCTGTTGGGAGATAAATTTCCCTCCTTCTAATTATAGGCCTTGCCATCTTCTGCCCACTTCAAGTGTAAATCGCCTAATCATAAACAATTCCTCTTCAAAGCTCAACACAGATTGGATGTAATTCCCTGACAACACCAATCTGTTCACAGTATTGCAAGCAAAGGCCAGAATTGCATTAAAGATCTTCTAGATTGCTGAAGGAGAGAGGACTGAATAATGAACATCAAAAATGCTACAATAAAATACAATAGACTTGGCACCTTTTATCAGCAGAGAGGGCTAAAAACAGTGGTACTGCAAATATCAATGATCAGTCAGAGGAGAAGACAGGAAAATGTTCATTTTCCATTGGAAAAAAAATTGTCACACACAAATTTCTGCCTAGTAAAGCAAGTAGAAGGCAGATGGAGACTGTTGATAATGGCTTATTTACATCAGAAAGCCTGAATAGTTCAGAATTACCAAGATTCTCAAGACTAAAGTGTAGAAGGAGATCATATTACTGCTATTTGCACATTTCCCTCCTCCCATCCCTCTTTATTTTCTCATGTGCTATCTGATCATATATTAGACTCTTGATCTAACTAGAGTTGTCTGTACAAGTAATATGCTGCACCTGAAATAACCACTTTGCAAGACCAAAGCATAACTGACAGGAGAGAGAACATTTTCCAAAATGTTAGGAAAAAATGATCCACTCCCAAGTTGTGTTGTACAATGGTACTTCAATTCACTGTGCTTTTTGAAGGCTATAAAAATACTAATATTAAGAACAAAAATAATAAAACTATCATCAAGAGTGTTTTTGAAGCAATAGTTGATATCAGGGCCAACATTTAATTTTATATTGATGCATCTTCATTGATTGAAATGACATGCTTCCTGATTTATGCCAGCATAGAGAGAGAACAAAATTAGGCCTTAAATTTCATACCTGTCTTGAAATCCTGAAAAGAAAGCTGGAAACAATCACCATATTTTAGCACTGTCAAACTGCTAAATCTAAAAGTAGTAATAGTCCAAAATGATCAATATCTCATATCTCAGCTTTGCAAAGTTTTCTGCTACTTCACAGTAAATCACTACGTTCTGCATCAAGAGTTATTTACTTACATATTTAGTGGAAGGATCTATCAAGAAGAAATTGGGCAAAATATCTTACTTCTCTGTTTTAAGGTTTCAGAGAACACAATAATTTTAAATCTACTTATCATATGGGCTGAAAAATGGGCTGAATATTTTTGGTACTAAATCATTACTATCTTTTATACATTTATATGAGCAATTGATACAGACTAAAGGTAGCAAGAACAGCCAAATCCAAAATTTATGAAGTACAAGAAATAAAGCAGAAAAATGATAGCCTCCTAAGTCAACCCAGTTACTTAATGAAGGTGGTTCTTTAGTTACTATATACTTGGAGAAACCCGCAGACTTCCTTAATTTGCACTGCGAGATTAATTAAACGTTCCTTGCAAAGAACCTGGAATATTTATATTTCAAAACATAAACACATTCTATGTAGACAAAAATTTTAAAAAGTCCTTGTCAGTCACCACAAACAGTAGTGGTACACATGTACATACTCACGGTGTTTGGTCAGTGTTGTAAAAAATCACAGAATCACAGGATGACTGAAGTTGGAAGGGACCTCTAGGGATCATCTAGTCCAACCCCTCTGCTCCAGTAGGGACACCTAGAGCACATGGCACAGGGTGGCATCCAGGTGGGTTTGGAAGATCCCCAGAGAAGGAGACTCCATAGCCTCTCTGGGCAGCCTGTTCCAGGGCTCTGTCACCCTCACAGGAAAGAAGTTCTTCCTTATATGGAGATTATTCTTCCTGTTTCAACTTGCACCCCTTGTCCTATCACCAGCCACCACAGAAAAAAGCCTGGCCCCATCCACCATACAACCATTCCTCAGGTACTTGAACATGTTAGTCAAATCCCCTCTTGGCCTACCCTTCTCCAGGTCCAGCTCGCTTTCCTCATAGAACAAATGCTCCAATCCCTTAAGCATCTTCATGACTCTCTGCTGCACCCTCTCTAGAAGCTCAATGTCCTTCTTGTACTGGGGAGCCCAGAACTGCACACAATACTCTGGTTGAGGCCTCACCAGAGCTGAGTAGAGGGGGAAGATCACCTCCCTTGACCTGCTGGCAACACTGAACAATATTTCACACTTTCTTAATACTTTCATTATTATCCTAACTCAACATGTTATATCATGGCAAAGAGGTTTAACAAAGACAGTTCAAACTAACCATATTTAATGTTAAGAAAACAATTAATGTTCCATGCCTCCACCTGGCGGATGAATAATTTGTTCCTAATATCACAGAAGCTTTGTATGCAGCTTTTAGTCATCATTATAAGCATAGTTATTCATAAATTGATGCATAAAAAGGTATTTGTTTTTCGCAGAACTATCTGGTTTGGGTCTCACTGTTTTAGCTGATCTGTTGAAGTGTCTTCAGGTTGGTTATTGGTTTGCACTGCTAGATGCCATCCAAAGGTTCAGGATACCCACCCTGGGTTGTAGGATGGGTCCCAGACTGGGCTATAATATAAAACAGAACTGCTGCTCTGTTTTATGTTACACATTCATCTTCCTCAATGCTTGTACTAGGTGCTGGGTGTGCTGGTTTTGATTTCATTGTTTATAAACAATACAAACATTACAAGTAAACCACAAAAGACATTAGCAGTGTAATCCACACAGGAGAACCATATGACACTCATTAATTAACATCATCTAGGGGAGAGATGAAAGGATGAGAATAGTTTCCCCTGCGCTGTAGAGTTCAGAAAGAATGTATGCATCACATTTACAATCATTTACGGAAGACATTCTCTCTCTCAAATATTTTGAGATAAAAACGAAATGAGGGTGGACATACTGGAGAGCGTTAACAGTAGGGGGACAAAGTGTAACAGAGTGTTAGAATCACTGAGTGTAAAGAGAGAAGGATATTCCTGTGTAAAGTACTTTATAATTTGCACTCAGAATTTAGACTGCTATCTAAAGTATTGGAAACACTTGTTTTCTCAGTAACTTTTATTCTGAGCACATGCTTTCAACAACAAACAGATGCTCAAACAGGAGTAGGAAGCAAATAATTAAATAGATAAACATCAACAAATATGAGACGTGAATTGGGAAGCACATAAGCACACATTCATCTCACCTACATTCAGGATTTGGCTTAGCTGAAATGTCAAAGATAGGAGCTCAGGCTCAGTTAAGATATAAATCCATTTTAGTAATCCAGTTAGAATGTGTTTATGTCAGATATCACCTGTGGTAGGTGCCTACTCTCTCTGTTAATAATCGAGTGAGAGGAAAAGGCATTTATTACATCCTGTTCATCTGTCTCCACAGATCATGCTAGACAACTAGATCTGATGCAGAGTTTATAAAATGTAGATACTCAGTCCTGATCAAAGGAACTCCATTCTGTGTCTCTTAGTTGCAGAGTGGGATTCCACTACAATGCCACTACAAACTTTATGAATGGGATGTAGTTAGGGAAGCATTGCTTGAAAAGGGGGAACTTAGAGAAAGACTAATGCCTAACAGAAGTTATGGCATTGCAGAATCTTGCTTGGGGTGATACTCAGTTGCCGCTTCCAGGATGGTCTAGTATGCACGGACTCTACTCCTCCACAGTTCCCTAAGCAGCACAGTCTGCCCTCCAGCAGCTGCAAAAAGGAGTAACAGAGAGTGGAGTGGAGTGAAGACACCACGTCCAAACTCTCCTGTACTTCCTCTGCTGGGCCGCTGATAAGCTGCACAGTAGTTCTCCAGATAGAAATATACAATTAGATGACTTGTGCAGGGTCAGCAAAGGTGACAAATCACTCCTTTCAGCTTAATTTTGCTTGAACTTTACTCATTATGAGATCATTATGATGCCAATGCACACTGACCATCCCAGAAGTGACGCATCTCCAAGGCACAATCACTCCTTACTGAGCATGCTCTCTAGATTTTCAATTGACTATACCTTTAAATGAAAGCAAGAGGCTTTTTTACTAATCAATAAGTCAACTTAGTGTTGACTAGGGATAACTACAGTCACTCAAGCTCCACCTAAATGCAAAAAAAAAAAAAAGAAGACGGAGGGAAGACGACATCGTAACCTCTGGATCGGTTGACGGGCTGAAACTCCTTCCTTCCCTTCGGTCGGGATATCGCCTGAGGAGACACCTCGAGACCGAGAGCCCCTTTTCATCTTCTTGGGTGAGTCATGGTTGTGCATTTGTACTTTAGAGCTAGCTAAGAACCCCATGCTGTAGTAGAGAAATTCCTGTACTGACATCTGAAAACCGCTTTGTAAATGTTGTATTTCAATTCATCGGACTATTTGTGAACTCAACTCCTTGTTTTGAAGGTGGTTGGACCTACAGTTGACAGATTGTTTGTGAACTTGGTGCTGCCAGAGATAGGTCTATAGCTACCAAAGTATTTGGTATCCCTATTAAGACATGAGTCCAGCCACCTCCAAGTGCTCTAACCTCTGAGGCTCAGCTGGAACACAGGGGGATTTCTCTCTTACCAAATTAACCTCCCTTCAAACTACAACAGCAATACTCTTCTAAAGTGCCTGTCTCCCTCCACTAACTACATAGGGAACCCAGATGTCTAAGTCAGATTACACTACTATCTCAGTATATAGAAGTAAAGAGAGAAGAAGACAGGTAGATGAATCAATGACACAATATCTAGTAAGAGATTACTATATGAAGACAATTGCATTTTTAAGGAAAATTAATAATTGATTCAATAATACGGAAAGAGAAGGTATCTGCTCCAAACTTCAGTCTCCCTACAGGTATATTTTTAAAGTAGAAGGATTTTCCTTATATCAGAGCTGAGATTTTCATTTTCACACATTTTTAGATATAATACAAGAACTGTATTTTACCCACATGAAGGTTCGAATTGCACTTTGTAGTAGAATCCACTCTTGGAGTAATGTCCAGCTACTGAATACAATAACAAAAAAAGACAAAAAAAATAGTGCTTACTTATGCAAAAGAATACTGGTAGACAAAGAATAAAGACAGTGATAATCTAAACATATACTGAGTGTTTCTATATTATGGCGGAATGCCAAGATCCTGGTGGTACACACACGATGGTGCCATGTACAGAACCTAACTTACCTCTGGATTTGACATAACTGTGCTTGGTGAGTTAATTAACCATATGCTTCTCAGCAGGCCTTACTGCTTCAGGGTCCTTGTTCTGGTTATCCTGTACTATCTCCAGGTTTAACTGGTGTTAGCCTGGTGGTGTCTGCATATTTTAAGTATATGCATTTCCTGACCATTTTTCATTGCTACATTAAATATATGTTGCCCTCTGACCAATTTTATTCCTCCATCTGGCATGCATCTTCCAGACTGCTGACTAATTTTTATTCAATTTCAAGATACATTTTCTTATTTGAGACCTTGAATGTATTCCAAATGCACTCAGACACTGCTCCAAAGAAGAATGAACATAATCTTCATCTAAGAGAATGAAGGGTCCCAGGCTGTGAATTCTATTCACAACCTATAGCTGCAAGTTGCATACCTGCAGATTTAACTTTAGTCACCTTTTGGTCAGGAATATAATAACCAACCAAAAACACTTGCAAATTAATGCAAATAATTCCAGCATTCTCACAAAATTATACCAAAAGGGAGAAAGGTCTAAGCTAAGAGCAACAGAAAGAAATGAAGACTACACTCTAACATAGAAAGCTAATAAACAAGGAACACTGAAACAATTATTGGATGAAAGGGATAATGAACCCAAAAGCAGATACTGCAAGTGATTTCATTACTGCATTCCAGGACTTTCCCATTATTTTTTCTGGGTACATAGTACACTAACTGGAAGCTGGACCTTCCTTCTTTAGAAGGAATAAGTTGTTTTGCTAGTTAGACAGTAAGTTGCAGTCATTTTACTACTACACAGCTTGCACAATGTCCATTCTTAGCTGAGATACATATCCCTGGAATTAGGTTAAGCCATAAAATGATTATTTATATTTACATATATTATTTTTATTTATATACATAACTCAAGAGAAAATATGATGATGTTTGTTTCTGTTATATCCAAGATTTCAAAAGGCATTGTGACAAAGACAAGGGACAATAAGTAAGTCCCCCAAATCAGCAAAAGTTAAAAAAAATCAAACTTTATATTAATGTACTTAGGCATTTACATAGGCTAAGAAATCTGTTTGACTTTAACATAGCTTCTAAGAAGCATCTGAAAGCATAAGTCATTTTAATAGAATTTCAGTTTTTATATCATAACATTATCTTAATAGAATGGATTTTTTTATATGTATATATAAGCTCTGTCTTGAATTTGATTTCTAAGAGAGTCTGTTACTGCACCTTGTATTTTATATAGTTCTATAATATATTGCGGTCTGTGAGAAGTGGTGAGCACACTTTGACTGAAGGACATGCTGATGATTTATGGAACTGAAAGTCCATACACCTTAAATTAGGTTTTAGAACTGCAGTGTAATTTTTATCATGTAACAAGGAAATTCATTTACAAAGACTACCCCACAGCTTTGAAAGTCACTGTAAAGATTAAGTTCTGTTTGACAGAAGGTGGGAGATTTAATTTTGATTTTTTGGGAGAGGAAAAATCAGATTATCAACCCTTCTTTAAGAAACATTGAACACACTGCTAGAAATGCTGCCTCTGTTTTCCATGAATTTCATGAAGTATTAAACAGAGACCCATCTATTTATCAAAGAAGTTTCTTGCACCATATGAATTATCCCAGTGATAAAAAATGCAGTAATTCCCTTTGAAACAGTCTGTTTTATATTAGTGAAATATAAACAGTGCAAAAGCAAGCAAGAAGAACCTGCCATAATCAAGGAAGCCAAAGAGGCCATACTACCGATAGAAAAGCCAGGATAGTATCTGAAGGTCCAGTAAGAGACACAAAAGGGGCAAAGTGACATGTCTCCCTCAGATGCCCCTCAGGACTTTTGAATGGAGCTCATTAAGGGTATGGAGAAGAAGTCCTGAGGAGAGTGGCTGTAGATGTAGGAAAAGAGCATAGAAAATGTCAGATGTTTGTTTTCACTGGAGCCCAAAACAGCAGGATGCATTTTAAGACTGAGAAACCTACCTACTGTAGATACCACCTAAGGTCCCAGTATAACCAGCAGAAAGCTGGTCAATATAGTCAATGGACAGCAAATTCAGATGATAAGTGAATAGATATCTGTCCTAGGATGATGTCTGTTCTTCCTTGATGGTTTTAAACTAGGGACTTAATTCAGTTAGCTGTACACAATATGAGATTCATTAAGATATCCAGTCTTCCACATTTAACATAGGCCCTTAATATACAACCACCAGTTTCTACAGCTGTTTTTCATTAAAAAAAAAACTTCCCAAAATTGTCTCCTATCAAAATTCAGGAGTGAATAGGAGCAGAAAGAAATTTTCAATCTCTTTTTTTGTGGTTTGGTCTTCATTGAAGAAGATGACAAAAAGAGAGAGAAGAATGTTTATTTTGGAGCACCCTGTAGGTAGTAGATTGCATGGAACAGATGCCTAGGAATGCAAAAAGAAGGTGACAAATTGGCAGTTGATCCAGAATCTTCTGTTTTTTTTTTCCTTCCACTTTAACAAGGAAATGATCTGTAGAGTTAGGAAGTAACTATAAAATTGCAAGCGATTCAAACATGCACTCAAAGCAGAAGATCACAAGAAGGGCCTGAAATAGCAATATAACAAATTTCTATGCAGCACACACTTTTCAATAAATTTGTTTTGGTCATGCCTGCAGTGCTTGTTTGTTTGCACCCTGTAAACATTTGGGAAATAGAATTGCACTAGCTCAGATGCTTGCAGAAACTAAATACAAAAGTTCCATTAGTATTCAGAAGAAACAAATGGTACATTCAAACATGTAATTATAAGCTACTGGTGTCCTATCTTAGAGCCCTTAATTATAAACCCATCGTATATCCCATCTTTTATTTGCCACTGAGTCATCTGTGCCGGGAAATGCCAGTCTGCATCATCCATCAAGCCAATTTTCCTTCAAATAGCTGTGTGCTTTCTTCCATGATACATTTGATATGTCGGAGCAACTTCTTCTAAGAGTTTGCTGTGCCACTGCATCAATCACTTTCAGAATCTAGCTAAAAAATTTCTCTTCTTTAAGGTCTATAGCAGAGGAGATAGCTGGTATGCTGTGGTTGTACTTCTATGGATTAAATACATTTCTCATGATTACATTACATTTCCCCTATTTTCTTTTCTCTTAGGCTCAAACTGTAAACTATTGAACGAAGGGAACTTTTTGAATTAACTTGAAACTAATTAATATTTATGAAGAATTAAAGATGTCACAGGATGACATCACTACGGAACAACAGACAATTTAGTTTTGAGGTCTTGAATAGAGAAATTGTAACCTGTTTAGTTCCATGGGAAGCAAATGCCATTATGCTTTGTAAACATTTTTAAAGGAACGGAAATGGAGAGGGAACAGTTAGAACATTCCTGAAGTTCTTAAGCAAGATTTTCAAGATTCTCTTCCTTTAATTGTAGGATTTGTAAAGGAAAGGTCACCCCACTCTTATGATGTATTAAAATGATATTAGCTATGTGTTTGGGCAAAAAAAATAAGCTATTTGTTGGGCAGATTTTGTCATTCATGTTGGAGATTTTATTCAAGACAAAACTGGGAAAAATTCATATCAAAAAGAAACTGAAAGATATACTGGATCATAATCTGAAGACAGAGCAGTAAAAGAATTCTGTTATCAAGAGCAGATAGATATGTAAATAGTAATTTAGTCAGCAAAATAACATAATGTAACCTTTGCATTCCATCTGTACCAATAAAAAGGCTGATTTCTGTGGCCCAATTTGCTCAGCAAACTGCAAGAAATCTGAAAAACAGGATGGACATTGTGGAACTAAAGGAGAATAACAAATTTCAATGGTCTGAAAACATATGAAGACAAGCTGAGAGAAATAAGCTAGATAAATTCTTCCTCTTAAAGAGAGAGTATAATCAGTATAATCTGTAATTTCCTCTGTTGAGTGGATAAGACTTCAAGTGAAGCAAAGACAATACAAATGAGACAACAAATGGAAGTTCCAAGCAAAAAAAGGAGTAGAGTGTTTTGCATTTAGAAAAAAGTCAGATTACTAAGCATCTTGAAAAAAAGCAGACAGTTGAAAACACATGAGACCCTACCATGACATTAGATTTTTCATGTGTCTGCTGATAAGACATTCAGATTTTTGCTTTTTACTTTCAATTTCCTCTTTATTTGAGATGTGCAATAGCACCATTTTCAGACATCTATCAGATACCCACTAAATCAAATACAACTAATAATATGTCTAGAATATAGCTATGGAAGCTTTTGATCAAAACATTCTGAATGTTATAGGTTATATAACCATATGTTATAGGAAGTGGTGCAATCTGCTGGCCGTCAGAACCATAGAACTCAGTTGTAAGAGTGAGTTCTTTATCGTGAAGCACCTCTTAGGGTCAAAATGTGAGCAAATGTTGGCATGACATGAAGACAATGCTAAGAGCTTTTTCATTGACTATTTCTATGTTCAGTGTGAGGAAGATACTTGAGTAGTAAGAGAGGACTGCTAAGCATAAATTGATCAAAACTCTACTGGTTAATCTATGGGTGATATTAAAGCACTATTCTCAGATAAAAGTAATTCTTATCTACACGTACATTTGATGAAGATGTCTGTTGTATTGTTTAGTTTGTTAAGACAGCATGTTATCTGTAATTACTCTGTATATATATTTATGAACATCTGTCTACCTGTTATCCTTAACCGGTCTCCACATGATGTTTGAATCAATTAGTTAATTTTACTTACATTTAAAAGATAGTAAACATTCAAAGACACTTTGGTCTTATAAATAGCCCTCTGGGTACAAGTACGTATTTGTAGAAATCAAGTCTTTGTTCCTTCCACAGCTTACAGATATAATAACTATCTGGTTTTGGAGATGCTCATTTGCTCCTTTCATCTTATGATTTATAACCCCTCCCTTCCTCTCCCTTAACCTGTCTACATATGATGTACTGGCTAGAGCCAAAAGTAGCCCAGGACCTTTTCTTGGGAAATGATCATAATACTCATACTGTAGATTGTCACATTGCCCTTCTGTTTCCAACTCCATCCTTAATGGATAAAAGATTAGCGAATATATAAAGGACAGGTAATTCATAAAAAGCATCTGGATTATCTCCAGTGCTGATGTATGAGATTTATTTCTTTGAGTTTGAATGCAGGCAGAGAGTGAATGAAATGTTGAAGAGAGGAAAAAATGTAAATAGAAGAGCTATTGTATGCTCTACTATAGTGCTAGTGAGCTCTCATTATGGACCAGAGGCAGCCTAGACCTATTTTCAGAAAAATGTCACTGACCTGAGAGTCTTCCCTTCCAACTAGCCAGTGGTAATCAAGTAGATGTCCATCGCTGGAGTAGATAATTGTGTATCTTAATTCATATCACAATTAATATTAAAAAGCCTGTAGAAATATAAAACCAATTGGAAAATATACTTAAGCTATCTGATTCTTAATGTCACCAGTTCTGTAATACATAATATTACAAACTGAATTAGCATATAAAAATTAGACTTGAGTTTAAATGTATAACATTTGCTATACCTTTTTCCTCTGTATATCAAAACAGTACTGTTTTGATGAGAACATGGCATGCTCACTTGCCAGACTCACAAAGAACAGTAAGAAGTAAAAGTAAATGCTAACTGATTAGGACTTTACATGTTAAGTAGAATTCTTCAGAAAAATCACTCATACTCAAGCACAAGTTTATCATTATTGAAAGTGTTGTTTTTCCCATAAGTCGTAAAGATGGATATTTGAAATAACAGTATGATCTTTGGCAAATCATTTAACACATTTAATAAACATGCTCATTATTCACAAAAAAAAAACCCTATTAATCTATTTAAATATCTTGGCCAATTATCCTCCAAGCTATTTGGTAAAAGGGCTGAATTTGGCATTATACTGCTATATGAATGAAGCTCATAGGAGCTATTGTAGGATCCCTACTAATAACGATTGTAGCTAATCCTTAATTGTCAACACTGGTCAGAAGGACTGCTAAATATATCAAGCTGTCAGCTTAAATCGCTGTTTTTACTACTTACATGGAAAGTAAGTAAAACATGGAAAGTGTATAAAACAATCTGTTTAGTGATTGAGTTCAAATGGCAGAGATCACAATGTTAAGTAAAACTGAAGATATGAACTACACGTCATAGTTCCGATTTAAAAATGATAAACTCTTAATTTTCTCTCCTGTAGTTTGTCTTTTAAAATTTCCAGTTTATAAAGATTGTTGTATTTATATTCTGTGGAAAGCTAATGTTTCTCATGCTTTCTCTGATTTTCATTCAGCATGCCATACCTTGCTGCAGGGTGCCTGACACCTCTTCCCCTATGCACATATGAACTGTACACAGCAGAACATCAGCTTCAGGTAATTGAAATAAGAAGACCTTATATCTTCATTTTTGTGGTTCAAATTAGCCATCCAGGTGTACCATGTGCAGGGTGTAAGTAATGGCAGAATTAGGAGCCCTTAATCTCTAATTACACTATGTGAAGTTGTACATGAATAAAACATAACAGAATGTTGACATAATTTGTTGCAGACATTAATTGCTCTCTCAACTGGATGTTCAGTGTTGCAATTATTGAGGGGTTAAGTAATTAAAACAAGCTAGATCACCTTGCTTAGACTCTACCAAATTTAGATTAGTGAATGTGAGATTTGATCTTATCCCGCTTGAAATTCTGTGCTTGAAATGAGAAATATTACTCAGTCAGAATAATTAATTTCTCACAACTTTTGAAGTGTAAACCATTAACAAACCAGATATAATAGTCAACATTGGATGCAAATCTTTGCAAAGGATCCAGGAATAGCAGCAATAACTGTAAAGATGAAAAATGCTTGTTACTTTTGCCATGTATTTATTTCCATGATTCAAGATGCACTATCTCAAAAGGCAGGGGTGTCTTGCAAGGATGTAGAATGTTTCTGTTCTGATGTTGAATTTAAATTCAGTATATTGCCCTATCTTGAAGTCCTGAGTCTAGTGGCACCCCTACTTCTATGCTGCATTTTTCACAAGATCCCTATACCTTCCTTTCACAATCCAGCTTTTCATTTTCCAGCACTGAGACACACCTTCCCAAGTGTAATACCTCAGCATGATTCGCTAATGTTCTGGTAGCATTTCAATGATAAATCCTAAGGAGCTGTAATTGCAACCTGGAAAATGGAAATATCAATAGAAAACATAGCTTTGGATTAATATTTTCAAAATCAGAGGTCGTAAAGTTAAATTCTTAAATCTATATTTAAACATAAATACCGTGATTTTTTTAGAGATGGAAGCAACTCTAAACCTTTATGAAATTTAAACTAAAAATTCTAAAAATTCTAGGAACTTTTTTTTGCTTTAATTTAAACTCCTAAATATGTATTTAGAAGAGGCATAGCCTTAAATGTAAAGACAGTTCTTTTCTTTTGATTGTCAGTTCTCTGTAGTAGTTCTCTTTCATATTGCCAATTAACTTGGGTCTTTCAAGTAGAGGTATTAATTTTGGCTCTAAATAATTATTTAAATATATACAAACATGTCAATTTTCATGTATTTGTTAGGTTTGTGCCTTCATGAGTAAAATGAGTATTAATCTAAATTGAGACTTTCAGAAAATTGGTCAGTTCAACTAAAATACAATCAGGGTTTATCAAGTTTTCTGTAAACCATATTGTTTGAAATCTTTGAAGATAAATTGGCGTAATCTACTCATAATTAACACTTTTTCAGACATTGTCTGAAGGATGGAAGAAAGAATCACCTTCAAGAACTAGATGTCAGAATCTCTCTTATTTTATCTGTAAATCTTTCAGATGTGTCTTCTGAGGCATATTATGTTGAGTAACACAGTATGGTAGGCTAATAGTAATTAAAATGCGTTTTTTGCCCTGAAACGTTTCATCTGGTTAAATGACTTTAGTTATTAATATGGTATAAAATTCAGAAAAAATATACCTGAGAAATAGGGTATTCCAAGGTTAGGAGGTCTTATATGCTGTAGTCTAAAAAGAGAGTTTAAACAAATAGACTATATGTTAGTTGTTGGCAGGGTGACTGAGCTATTATTCAAGTGTTTTTGATTTTCATGACTACCCTAAATATCTTTGTATAGGCCTGATATGTTGATTTTATATATATATACACACATATATATTTATTTTTCTTCATATCATATGCTGATCCAAATCGGACAGAACTGTATATTTTGCATAACTTCACCCTTCCAAATAATTGTCAGTGCTCCACCAGTAAAAATCACTGAAAGATAGACTTCTGTAGGTTTCATTTTATCTGAAGATACCTTAACAATTATTTATTCTGATTTTGGATAGTCGGGTCATCTTTCAGAGAACATTGTTGTGAACTAACAGAACTTAGTTCAAATTCATAAAAAAAAAATCAATATATCTGTCTGTCTAGAATAAAAACTATTCCCTCCACCTTAAAAGGCATTTAAGAAGTTTTAAGAAGTTTTAACATTTAAGAGGGTAAATACAGTCCTTATTCTACTTTTAAAATCTTGAAATAATATTCGTATTCTTCTAAGGTTTTTGTTTGTTTGTTTTGTTTTGTTTTTCATATTCAAGTAAAGGGAATGGTTTGGGAAGATATCTGTCTTTCACAGCCAAGTAGAGAGCCCAGAAATTATTTTATGCTACTTGGAAGTCAGATGCATGTTCAGTATCCTTGAAGTGACATTGATAGGCTTAGAACATTGAAGCCAAATAAGACCCTTTGAAGTTAAACTTTTCCATAAAATAAAATAAAAAAAAATCACTCTGCAGTACACATATTCTTTCCTTTACCTAGTTGAATAGCACTGAATCAAAATTAATTGTCTTTGAAATGCATATACTTTACATCTTGAAGGCTAATCACTATCACTGAAGAAAAGTTTGCTGTACAGTGAATAAATTTGAGACAGAATGAAAGTCTTTTCTTTTTTCATATTCTCTGTTTGCAGTTTGGTAGTATAACATTAATTTGTGAAGAGATAGGCCTGTTAGCCTAATAAGTCCACAGAGGCAGCTCTGACTCTGTTACTAGCCAATTATGTCACTTTGACGAAACTAGAGAAATACATCATGTTACTCACCTGTTGAAAAAACACATCTTAAAAAGTTATTTACCAGCTCTACATTTTCCTCCTCATCTCCTTCTAAAATGAGTACCATTATGGTAAAAAGAGGAGATTCAACTTTCTCAAGACAACTTTTTAAACTTTGTGGATAGCTGGACTCTCGGCTTATGATCTAGGCATCCTACTCTTCTGCAGTGGGGCTGTTGTTAGAGCCTAAGTTAATTTTCAAGCCACTCAACTCTTATGCAAAAGGAAAGCATTATCATTCTAGTCTGGCAGTGTAAACTGAAACCCAACATTGAAAATGGTCCCTGTTCTATTTCCACTATTCAGTGGAAGAGTTTGTCATCTAAAATACAGAGACTCTCAATTTGAGCCTATATTTCTTTTATGATCTATGAGAGACTTAATTATACTATTTAATTTCCATCACATACTCCCTAGTGGTGCATAATATTAATCCTGAACACCTGTTTGCACACATTGATCTTAGTAACTGCCTGTTTCCAAGTTCTGTCTTGATATCACAGAGAGAGGTAGAAACAGAGAATGGGTTGCAAAGTCGTGATCCAAAACCTCCTGGTCCTGGCAGAAGCCTGAGCAGCAGGCCAAAAGATTTGCATCACAGGAGAAATTCTGCTCTACTGTATCCTGAAGATGCCCTAACCTTGCTCCAGGAAAAGCCCTGCAACTAGGTTACCCTAAGGTTTTCTGGCACTCAGATGCCGTGACAGTAGCAACAGCCTGCTGCCAACTTTGAAGATGTCCTAACCAGTCAAGAAGCAAGATTCTAAAATATATGTATACATGTAAGTATACATGTATACACAGTGCAGTATGCCTGCAATGTTGATATAGTCTGTCTTATGACACTCTCCTCACAAGCGGAAATACTTCAGTGCTGTACATGTGAAGGGAGACTGTATGAACAATAATTTTTGTGCAAGGGAAGTGTGTGAGTATATGGCAGAGGAGAGGCCGGATAGAACTTCATATTGGTTTAACTCGATGGGGAGAAACAAATCAATAGTCCGGATTATGGTAACTCCTGCTAATGGATTTTTTTAATGCAAATGGTGAAAGCAACGATTTGGAATGAGTATAGTACCTGGAATGAGGCATGAGCATGACACCTCCAGTGCATGAGGATTGGGGCTAGGATGGGAATGTTGTGAGCTCATACACATACATACCAGAACCTACCACAGAAGAGCTCACTGACCATCTGCTCGTCAAAAAGAGAAGATCTTGAACAGATCTATATAGTTATGGGTGATCTCAGCGTGTTGTTGGCAGGGCTACATAAAGGAGAAGGCTTCAGCTGACATGGACTTAGGAGCCCAGCTCCTGCATTGTTATTCATAACAGAAGAATGATAATATTCAAAAATATTGTTATGCATCTTCAGTCTATGAAGTACTGCAGGAAAAGGTTATTATAAATGCAGCAGAGAAATAAAGCATGATATGCATATATGGTAACTCAGGAGGAGACAGATTACTGAAAGATAATACTACACAAGTAACTAATAGGTTTTCTGTTATGATAATTCAGCAAATTCAAAAGAAGAATAATTAGAGATATAGATAAGCACAAGGAAACCTGTACAGCAAATAAATTGGGGTTTTAAACAAATATTTCATTATGTTTGACAGATTTTCATTCAGAAGTCAGTAGACAAAGAAATAAGCAGTTTCCTGAAGTGTTGCATTTTAAGGCTCAGTGAATGTACATCTTTAATAACAAACCTCCAAATAAAGCTAGTTTTTAAATATATATGGGGATTTTTCCTACTGTGTTTCACTTAGTCTATTATTTCTTTTGGACAGAAGCTTTTGTGAACATGTTTTCCTTTAAAAGAATAGTAACTGAACTCTTAACCCTTCATTTTGTGGCTTTTACTGAGTTCTGTTTTTATTTTTGATAGCCTGCTTATTATTACATATAGTACCTATACATTTATTTTCTTTAAAAACTCAAAAATGTTTTCTTTAGTTGTCATTTTTTCTAAGGTTTAAGCATTAAATGGAAAAATACTGAACTAAATTATATTCCTTTTATAGGGCCAACGTAGGCGGACTGCAGGCCAGCAAGAATGTGGTGATATAATTCTCAAAGAGAGTGGCACTACGAGTTCTTTAAAGCATTTTTTTTTTCCAAAACAGTCTGATTCTGATTCATTACTCATATTGAATAGAATGTTAGTCAGTGAGTCATCCTGGTTAATCAATGGGATTATGCTCACAGAAAAGTATTAATCAGCATGACTAACTGGATCACAACATGGCTTAAACTTGGCAGCACTTAGAGCTAAATATAAGAATAGCTAAATGTCTATTCTTACAGATGCCACGTGGTGCTGGCCAGTTCCATATCATGACAACTTTTTGTTGTGATAATCCAGGAATTTATTTTAATTGGCTATTTAAAGCAGAAATGATTCTTATGTGTATTTAGAAGTGTAAAACAAAAGAGATTTTGGAGTATCTTATGATGGCTTAGATTTTGCAATTTTTATTTTCTAAAATAATTGTTCAAAATAAAATTGATAGGATTTAGAGTTTCCCTTTTTATTTTACAATACTTCCCAGCTTTTAAGGAGTAAAATTAGTTTCTAGAAATTGTAAAAGATCCTTAAGAAGACTTCTTTTATTCAGATACAGTTTCAATTAAAAACAAGATTCAATTTGCTTACAAAATGTAAAAAAGCACTTGAATTCTTGTGTAAAATAATTGAATAATGTGCTAAATTCATCTATCAATGAGTTTAAATCATGGTCTCATGAGTTTTTGCTCCTCCTGAGAGAAGCTGAAGCTATGGTCAGACACTCTGCTCAATTACAGCTTAGCTTTAGGAGTCTAACGGCCCCTTTCCACCTATAAGTGCTTAACACTGATTCCCTCTCAGAGGTTACTTTCCCCTTAGTTATTCTGGAATAACTGTGCATGTAATTATGCCATAAATCCAGTCTAGTTTAGTAACTGCACATGCAGCTTTGTTAGCTGACCTGAGAAATCAATAATGTGGTGGAAGTATCAGGCAATCTTTTACTCCAGCTCAGCTGTAGCCAAAACAGAATTTCTGATCATGGCTTTGCTTTTCATTTTGTTTTTTCGCTTGTAAGACTGGAAGTAAAATACTTCGCATGTCTGTGTAAGATTTAACCATTGTTTGCAAAATGACTTGAGAATCTCTCAAAGTTAAAAAAAAGTCACAAGAAAAATATTTATGTCAAATAGCTATGGGTCAAATCACAAGCCTTAGATCATGTAGAAGCACATATCCACTGTTATGGCTTCATAAGAAATAGTCTAGGTGCAGTTTAAGAGAACAGCATCAAACTGTCAGGGCTCTGCATGGTGCAGCTTTGCATGACAAGTCAGAAACTAAAGGCATTTAAGACATCAAAACTGTTATGAAATACAATAATAATTCATAAGCTCTGATATCTTAACATTGTGTGGATTTCAGACTGGCTTTTAATGAAATATACATTTATACAATCACACTTCTGATCAGTATCTGTACTTACGTGGATCTCTCTCTCTTGGCTTAAATTTGAAACCTGTTGGCCAATATCAGACAGGAATAAAGGTCTCTAAGATAATAAAGTTCTACAAGTTTCATGAAAAGAGGTAGTCTGGTAAAGGAGATAAACCCTACACATGTCAGGATAGATAAAACCTATCACTGAGCAGCCTCTTCAGATCACCAAGCCTGAGAAATTATCACATCCCTACCAAAGCTACAGAAATAATCAGAGAAGCAGCAGCTTGCAATTAAACCCCAAGGGTTGAATGTAAGGCGTGATGAGAGCCACAAAACTCCACATATTTTTTGGCACCAGGCATTTCACACTGCAGCAATAACTTATAAATAAATATTCCAGCTGCAGGAAAAGATTCAACCGTCTTGCAGAAAAGAATATCCAACTTCATCTTTTCTCCCTTTCATTCTGATACCAGAATCAAGGCATCACGATGGGTGTGAGGTCTCTAATACCTTATATAATGGTACCTAATTATTAAAATTCCTTTTTCTCAGACCATTTTTTTGGTAAAACAATTATTTTCTTTTGGGGGTTTCTTCGTTTCAAGCTCATTATCACATATATGTATATATGTATTTGTGTATATGTTTGTATGTATGCATTTTGAAATACTTGAGCTAAAGTATTTTTATATTTCATGCATGGGCTGTTTTTTCACCTTTTTTTGTGTCTGTGTTAGAATTCTGCAAAGCTATGTGGTATGCTACTCTTCTGTACTGATTTAAGAGAAACCCACTGAAATATTTGCTGAAGAGCATCGATTAAGGATAGAATCTCCTCTGCACCTCTGAGGAGAGCAACCGGCAGATACATTAATGTGTCTATTGCAGCCTTCCCATGCAGGCCTCTCCATTTCACCACACTTGAGTGACTTCCATAGCCCAAAAGAGTAGCAGATTAATGAGAGAAGAAGCAACCTGTAATTTTTCTGTGTGAACTGAAGCAGCCTGTGGCATTGCTGGAAATGAAGCCAAGACATGGTGAGCCAGCTGGAGAGTTGGAGATTTTCCCCTAGAAAATTGTCCTATACATCTTTCCTTTGCTTTTTTTTTTTCTTTCCTTTTTCTCCTTTTTTCTTTCTTTTTTTTTTTTTTTTTTTTTTTTAACATTCTGCTATATAAATGAAATATGAAAAAATACAGGCGATAGGATATCGTTATCAGAAGTCACAAGTATTAACAGGAAGATACAGAGGTGGAAATTAATAACCTTTCTTTAAAAGCTTTGCTCTAATTTCATTGTTTTGCAAAAAAAAAAGTGAAAATTATAGGGGCAGGTTGTGTTTGCTTCTTTAGTGTATTTTCAACAAGCCATGAATTCTCTTTCAAGAATTTAAAAGCTAAAACAGTTGAAATGGTTTTCCAAACCACAGAAGTGTATGCTATTAAACCAATAAAGAAATTTACCTAGAAATCTGTTTACCTCTCTCTTCCCTACAAACACAGTGCTGAATAATGTTTATACACCTTAACAGCACAAAGTATTAACGTGTGCTATTTTTACTGAAAACTTGTGAAAAGCTGTGTGGGATTTCTATGACAACATTGCTTAGACCAAATGCATTTACTCTCCTGGAAAGAGTGGCAACTCTGTGGAAAATTGCAGGAACACTGACAAATGAAACTTGTCACTATGCCCAAGAATTAACACTTGTTAACAGTGAAAGAACATGATGTCTATCACTGCGTTTAACAACAAGGCTTAGAAATGAATAGATTAATCATTGCTCTTTTTAAGGGATTATTAAGGATTTAATGAAATTGTTGCATCAGTGGGATACTCAGCTTTGCAGAGCCAATGACATTTCACACCCTGTATTGAAAGAACTATTATAAAAGGAATTTAAGAGATGATTTTGATTAGAACAATTATTGGCACAGTTCCAGCTTTTCTAACTGAAGGTCATATCGTGCATCCTCTTGCTTTGGATGACTTTGTCTGAGGGCTATAGGCTAAGGAGCAGGATTCCCTATGCTTCAGCACTCACACTTCTGCAAGTAAACTATGTGAAATCCTTCTCAGTCAAAAACAAATGGTAAGATCACTGGCTCAGCGATCTGGTGTCAGACCCACATGAACCCTCAGAGAGGGCCCAGCACTACTGTTTGCTCCCCTAGCATCTGCTGTATTTGTGTGCGGGCTAACAGTAGGTTGATACTATACTAAGTCTGCAGTTTTAAAAAAAGGAGTCAATCAAAAAGACTGTGGAAGGAGGCTTGTTTGAATTCCTGTTCCCTCCTAGGATTTTGGAGTTTTAAGCAAAGCTATGGAAAGACGTGCTTTGCATTGGCATTTACGAACAAGCCAAAGATAAGCCTGCAACTTCCAGGGATGCAGGATGTGACCAGGCACCTCAGCTCTGCTGGAATATCACCTTCAACACCACAGTCCTGGGCATGATCTGACCAGCTTCTTGGTAGGTTTAGAACGAGTTTCTTGAATGTTCTCTGATATCTTAATCACTGTACAAACTAATGCCTTTTCTTCATTTGCTGCAGTGGGCAGGTTTGTTCATCTGGAAAGCATCCCTCTCTTTGTGTAAAAGAACTCTCTTACCTGTTTCACAGAATGCCTTCCTTTGTGCATTCGGTGATGGGACTTGAGAATCGCTATGAGAAGGACTCCTTTAACACAGGGCAATTCAGTACTCTCAGCTTAAACTCAAGTCAGCTGCACCCTTGCCATTGTCCTGAGGTAAATTTACCTTTTTCTGTTAAGATTCTTGTTTTATTTGTTATGTATGCAACCCCTTATCTAACATTGCAATACAATGTTAAAATGATGAATAAAATTCAGTTTCATGGAGCGTGTACCAGAAGCAAAGACGACAAAGGCATTTACAACAGCAGCTGGCTATTGTGGCTGGCTACTGTGGATAACCTTGCACAAAAAGACGAGTACTAACCACAGCTCTTAGAAAAGCCAGATAAATATCTTTAGTGGTCTTTATTAGTGTCATTTCTCTATGAACTTATTAGTATTCTGTCAGAAGCGGGGATATGTGAAGACATTCCCATTATACAGACATTCCCACACACTCACACTGGTTTGCTAAGGTGTTAGGCATCTTAGTGAAGTAATTTTCTTCAGTTAAGAAAGAAAAGCAATGTAATATTTCGGTAGTGATACAAGGGAAATATGACTTGGAAATTTAAGTTTGGGGAAGCTGGCTTTTGAAAAGCTGCTTTAGGAGGCATTTAGGGACTAATGGTAAAGGAGTACCAAGAGATCTTTTTTGGAATTCTTAATGCATTCGATTTCTACCCTTATGTGCAACATTCCTTTATTTCTTTCAGGAATCATTGCCTGTGTAAGGATGCTTATATTACCTCAGCTGTATGTAAGTTGTATTTGAAGATGAATATGTGAGTGTTTGTGTGCACATGGAGAGGTCTCTAAAGATTGAGGTTTGTGATAAGTGGAGAACCTGTATCTAAGGAACATGAAAATTAACATTATTATTAAAAGATATCACAAATAACCTTTTTTTTTTCACTCACCTCTTTTAAACATTCAGAATGAGTGTCAGCAGCACCTACAAATTATCAGCAAGGAAGGTGGACTGGAGAGGAATTGGGCTAATTTTCTTGCTCAGTAGATTCTCTTTGTGAACACAGTACTTACATTTAGTATAGAGCACCTGTGGGGTGTAAATTGGAAAAGAGAAGTTTAAGTTTCTTGATATATGCTTTTATACAACAAAATATTTAAAATGTGTTACTTAGCATTCACATACAAATTATATTAACACTGTCACACGTGGTTCATTACCACTTAGAAGATGTTGCAGTGAGACATAACGACTGTCGGAGGAGACTGAGTCACTGATAGCTGCACGAACAAAATATTTTTGGCAGACTTCATCAAGTCTGTGTTATAGCTTCACAGCAGCTGATGAAATCACAATGTGCTAATATCTGCAAGAACCAATGATTTCTTCACTGCTTCCTCATCTCTCTCCTCTCAGCACCTGACCTACTTTACAGCACTTTTCCCTGATGGGCTGTGTAACGCACCTGAAATTCTTCAAACCGTGAAGCTCTGCTAATGCTCCAGATACAAATCCTCACTTACTACTGTCCATCACTTATATGCTAGATCCATCCCAGTGGCTGTTCACAGACATAAATTACCATATAGTGTCATGCAACAGCTCTAGTCCCTGAAGTGCTCTCTGTTAAGGGAGTCCCTACGGTCCTGTCGTATTAATTGTAGATGATAGTTTGACTTTTAGACTTTTAGAAGCTATCTCCTCCTATGCTCGTGAGCCACTGGACCACTCCTGCACTCTTACTAATAGAAAGTAAGAGATAAAAAAGCTAAAAGAAAAGCATATAAACTCTCAGTACAAAAAGCTTTAGAAAAAGAAATATAGGAATAAAAACCATTTCTCTTAAAACAACTCATTTGAAAATGTCAGAGAGTAAGTCTAGTTAAAAGAATATGTACATAATACCTGCATTTTATTAGTATAAAATAAGTACCTGAAAATATAAAATGTAAAATGATAGCATTTTTAATAGGATATTTTTTAGAAAATTATGTCTGCTTTTGAGAAATCCTAGTGAAGATTATATAAATGTATTATTATAAATAAGAATCTTTACATAAATGTTGTGAAACAGTTAAAGTATTTCATACATTACATATTAGAAAAAAAGAGCAAATTAAAAAATAATGAAATGAATAGTTATTAGCTGCATTATGTTCCCTCCACTCTTTTACCCACAGGCATTTTAGTATTATTGCAGTTATTGTACACCACAAATTACAGACCAGCTCCAATATTTGCTACCATAGAATTACAGCCTAGGGGAGCGCCAGGTTTTCTATCATCAGCATTCAGAACATTACCTTTGCATGTATAGAAAGGTAAACCAAAGTAGGCAATCAACAAAAGAACAGTGCAGAAAAATGCAGCAAATTATAGCATTAAGTATGCTACTTTTAAGCTATTATAAAAATGTAGGCCTGTAGTTATATAGTTTCAGTTTGCTACCAGTAGAGAGCATGCAGCAGAGACACACACTTGAATATGTAAACTGCTGCAAACTGTAGGCATTCTTGATGCATGACCAAATAAATATATCATCAAGTTGGAGCTGGAGCTAATAAACCCTGCTGAAAATCTTCACTTCAGAACCATGTTAACTCAGTCAAATTCTCTTTTCTCTCTCTCTCTTTTTTTTTTTTTTTTTTTTTTGGTGGAGTATTGGAGAGGTTGGAATGAAGTGAAGGGCTGCTGAAAGATTTTGAGGCATGAAGGACACTCTGCCCCAGGGGGCATAGAAAGTTTTTAAGAGACTAAAATGAGACAGAGATTCAAAATATTAGGGCCCTTGGAAAGTTGAGGTAGCATTTGACCCTCATAAGCCTGACTTTTCAGTGTTAGTCTTAGGGATACATATTCTCACATATTAAATATTGTGGAAGGGATGTAAGGCTGTCTAAAAATGTGTAGCTTCAAGCCACCAGCTGGATAGAAGATAAAGTCCTCATTCCTACGACTGCCCAGAAACACATAGGAGTCCAGGCAGGCTCTCCCTTTATTTATTCATTTGCTTTTTTTCCATAGATCTTAATAGGGAAACCATAAGGGAAGGGGAAGAGTAGGACAGGGCAGGGAATAAGGGTGTTGCTATATAAATCAATAATTTATGACTTGTTCAGTCTACTGAAAAAAATTCGAAAAAGAGTGTATTTTGCCTTTGCCAGAAATGACCAGGACAATTGTTTCTAGTGTTTGCTGTTATTGTCTCAAGCTATATTATAAGAAGAAGCTATTCTAGATAGTGGAATGAAAGCAAGAAATCTTCCACCTCTTAAGTAATAGTTGCTATTAAATCTAAGCCCCTAGAGCAGTATGAAAGTTTAGTAATGTTGCATTAACTCAGCTTCTCCAGCTGCTCTTCTAAAAGACTCCATTTTAAATCGGTAAGATTTAAGCATTCTCATCAACTTTGATGTTGCAATTCATCACCATATCCCTTCTAAAGACTAGAATTGGATTTTATTTGTCTGGGGTTTTTTTCTTTTGGTATCTGCCCCATTATTATGCTTTGGACAACTGCACAGCTAAATGATTAAATTCCTACTAACCATTTAAATCATCTTATCTATGTGTAGGATTAAACTTCCTAGAGTTAGGTACATAGGTCTCTTTTAAGCATCTAAGTGTCACAGACTTATCTTGACACTCTACCCTTCATTGCCATAACTCATTCAGGCTTAAGTCCAGAAACCAGCTAGTGTGATATGCTTAAGGGTTTTGTGCATGTGTGCGTAAATTTCCACATCTCACACATATACAGTACCATTCTGTTGCAACCATCAACTTGTTGCTAGACACTTAAATCCATCAGAGTTTGAAAACTACCTGGCCCTCTCAGGCAACATGGGGCTGAGGTCGCCAATCCATCAATAATCTCAGTCACAGAAATAAAGGTACTAATATAATTTATATTATATGTTTAGAGGAGCTGCATAGGAGGCTGGAAGGTGTGTGTGAGATTGCTGCATATAAGAACCTTCCAGACTCTCATTTTTCTCACCAGGAAGCATCATTTCATCATGATACAAATGCTGTGCAATACCAGTATGACCTAATTTGGGGACAGATTTGCTTTAGATTGAGAGCTAGTTCTGTCGTCTGGGATATGGAAAACTGTATACGAAGAAAGAATAGGAACAGTCTTATCTGTAAGCTAAGAGTTTTCCTGACAAAGATATTGGAAGAAGTTTATGTATACTGCTTCAGACTATTTGCTGATGTGGTCCTAGCCTTTGCAGAACAAAATTGTAAATAGCATTTCCAGGCCCATTGATTTCTCATAGACTTTCTCTCAAGGGCTGGAAAAGGGCAGGAGCTAAGTTTTGTTTCTGTTTTGAGAATTCCAGATGATGCTTCCTGTGTCTCTTTCTTCTTTCTCTACCATATCAGAAAATGGAGCAGTTTTGTCTCTCTTGCATGCAACTGATAGCATTAGAGTCAGGGACCAATTAGACTGATATTTTATCATTGATCCTGATATTTTGTTCTTGCATTTGTGAGGTAGCAGAGGTTTCTGCTTTGATACTGGCTCTAGAAGGTTCATAGGCATTGAGAAAGCTTCTTCTGGCCTTCAGAACCTTTATCAAGCATTTTTGTGAGCCTCATTGTCCATCATAGTCTGTTTAAAGCACTCAGTCATCCTACTGAATTCAGCTATCCATACTTTGCTATACTATGTGATTAGTGACATTCTTTTTTTTTTTTTTTTTAATATAATATGCACTATATGAAGTGCCCCAAAAGCAGAAAATGACTCTACATCCAAGGTCATATTGTAGCAGAGGTTGTGTGATAGATATGACAAATGAGTGAGACAAGAAAAGCAAGAAAAAAGGAGAGAGTGGTGAAATAAGCTTTATTAACTTGTCTGTAAAGAACTGAGAATGTCTGACTGAGAGGAAAATCTGATGTGTTTCTCATGGTGAGGACTTTGCTTCTGAAGTGCTGCCAGGAGTGCTGGTTACCCAGCTATCCATGAAAACTGTTGAAAAAGAATGTTTGTGATTTGAACTTCTTCCATTAGGTTTCATGCTCTGCAAAGGTGGTTTTGTTGTTCTCAGAAAAGTGCATCTTTTTGACATTTCTGCTGTCCAACAGTTAATTACTTGGCCTCAGGAAAGGTTGCACATTTTGATGGAGTTTGACTTCTGTTCACTAAAATTTCACAAATCATGACTGAACAGAGTATAAATGAAAACAAAAATCTGAAATAGTTTTTTAATTCCTAAAATGTCCCTTTGTTTGGAATTAGCTCTCACACAACTGACAATTAACATTCACTAACAAAACATTAGGAATGTAGGACACAGGAAGTCATATTCTGAATCCTGTGACAGTTTTGCTGTTAATTTTGAAGAGATCTTATTTTAATACTATTTTAGTGACTGCAGGGTGCCTTCCTGAACACAGTGACACATGTCCACATCATACTACAATGTGGGATACAGGGTAGATGCCCAGAGATAGGAAACTTTGAATAAGACATAAATTAATTGACAGAGATAAAGACTAAACTTTATTGGATATGCAGATCAGTTTGATTATGGTGAGACCGATTAAGTGTAATGTTGTCTATCTCCAATAAATTTCTCTAAATTACTTTTTTTTTGTTTGTTTGTTTTTGTTTTTTAGGTTGAGTTTATGATCATTTCCTTGTGCTTATAATCATTTCCTCTCTTTCAAGATCTCTGTACATCTGACTTATGGAGTATTTGCTCACTGAGAAAATAAAGTACCTTGATACTCCATTTCACATCAAAGATGTAGAGTACTGAAACCCAGTTCTAACCAGAATGGATGTCTCTTCTGATGAAGAGGACCAGAAGGTTTTTAGGAGTTGGTTCACATTTATACTTAAGGAGCTCCATAACTATCTGGAAAGACCAAGCCCAGGCATATATCAGTCATCTACTCTTCTAATGAATTCACTTTTCATGTGGAGATATCCTCATCCTAGGAGTCTCAAGGATGCCTTCTACATTGCATTTATACGTCCAGCTTTTGGTAGACTACAGCCAAGTCCTTAAAGCAAATGGCCAGGTAGCAGGACACCATGGCTTCATCAGTGAAGCCACACATCAGGCAGTCAACTACTCTGGGACTGATGAGAACAGAGAGAAGTAAGGATGGGGGTCTTTTGCCTCTCGTGTCCCTACAATATCAGAGTAATAGCTGGAATCCACATCTAGCCCATCATTCTGAAGCTATTTTTAACATCCTCATGTTGAAAAGCAAATTAGCACAAAACAGTTCCTTTATGTTTTTACCTCAGTAAAAATTTATATATATATATATATATATATTTTTTTTTTTTTTCTTTTCAGTTTGGCCTTTTTCCCAGTATATCTTTTATCGTTTGAAACTTGGCAGGTAGTAAAGCAGGGCTAATCTAACTGCCAAATTAATTTCTTGTGTGTATCAAAACTCAGCAATTGTCACGTCTGAAATGGGCTGCTGCAGCAAGAAGAGACTATTTTTATCAATCTGTTGATCCTGGATAGCAGTTGGTAGTAAACAAGCATAGTAGCCAAACTTACTTAGTCAACTGTTTTGTCAGCTATCTTTAAGAATAAAAAAGAGCAAAACAAAACCTTTAAACAAGAACTATAGTTCTTACTCTAAGAATAAGACAACATTTATTGTTACAAATATGGTATCTAAAAAAATTATGTACTGCCTTCCATAGCAATGCAGTACTCAGGTGTAATAAAATTGATGAGCCCATATAATAAAATTTATGGAACCATAGTGAATTCAATTTATTTGAATATGCTCAGTTATGTTTTTGTTTATTCCCATAGCAGATGTTTAATTTACAAACCAGGCAATTACTACAGCTCTTCCAAACAAATAAGAACAGATTAGTCAAACGTTCACATCAGTTTTTATGTTTATCATTAGTTTTATGATGTATCATGAATATTCAGTGTTAAGAAAAAACTATCCTTATGATACCTGGAATACCTTAGAATAGAATTCTGCATCCCCAAATGCCATTTTGCCATGTTTCAAAAAGCTGCTAATGTGTGTTCACACTTACTACAAGTTGGGCTTATATGCTAATAGGAATTGCTCAGATACCCTTTTGAAGTTTCACGCAGATTCTGCTTTGCATTCACAGTGCTTGACTATACACTTTATTATATAGAGGAATCTTGGTTACTGTTCCAGAAGGAATTACTGAGACTGAACTACTTCCTGGCAAGACAAAGCAAACATACATAAAAATACCCTTTCCTCTCCAAAACAAACAGATAGCTAGATGTTTGACTTAAAGTTTCAGGCACAGTCTGTGTCATCCATTTAACCTTTGGCTTGCTTCTTATTTCCTATTTCCACTCTGGCAGATGAGAAAGACACCATGTTGCAAGCTACATACTCATTATAATGATAGATAGGAACATATTACTCAGCAGTTTAGCATTTTCTTTTTGCTAAACTGCCAGGAAAATCATAAAAAAAATAATGCCCATCTATCATGGAGAGTGCTTGTGTATGTGTGTGTATGTGAGTGCAGGCATGCCTAAGAGAGAAAAAGAATCCCTTGCCTCCTTTCCTGTAAATGAATTGCTCTTTGCTGAGTTTTTATTAGAAGAAGTAGCTTTGCAACCCTACAGAGTTGTTTCTTCTCCCTAACCCTATAATACATCATTCCCCTTACCCATTGTGACAGTGAGTCACTTTATTAATTGGTGAACTAAAAGAAGGTTTTAGAGAGAGATCTATATCTACTCAGGTGTGATCTTTTGGGGTATTCTCATGAGGAATATGTTTTACTAAGCAAGATATATGCAATAGTGGAAAAAGATCTCAGTCGAAAAGAAACTTGTATTGTTAAAGGTGTTTAGTACTGGAACATTTTATTCTTTACACACTACCAGTCTGTTGACAGCAACACAAACAGTATCTACTTCATTAGTTACAGAAAAAAATCCTATTAGAAACTGTAGCTTTAAAAATTGTTTCAGAATAAATGTGAATTGCATTGTTCTGTTTCATAACTCCCAGATTTCAAGCAGAATGTCAAAGACCTTGAGCATTATAAAAATAAACAAACAAAAGGAATCTTGTGCTTTCTGTACCCATTTACTCAACATCTTTGCCATTGCGGTACCAGACAGTATTTGTATATTCTTCTTGAAGCGAGTATAGTTGGTTGCACTGATTTTACAGCTTAAACTGAAACCTTAGGGTTTCACAACAACCAGCCTCCTGCCAATTCATACTGAAACACTCTGTCTTCTTCCTTCAAAGTTAGAGGAAACAGCATTTCCCAATTTCACAAGGAATTTCACAGGGAGTAAGGTAGCTCATCAATAATGTATCATGAGGTTGAGCTGCAGATCTGGAACATTAAGACCATATTATGCAAATAACCATAACATCAAAAAGGAGAAACTGTATGTATAAACAAGTGCACAACAAACTGTTGGATTTCTTTGGAAATAAAGCAAACTATTCTACTAGGAAGCAAGGAAAAACGTTAAGGCAATTAGATTCCCAGAAAGTATTAATGTGTATGTTTACATCACAGAGTACGCTTACTGAAAGTATATATTACACTACATAGAAAAAAATGTATATGTATAGTATTGATAAATGAGGAATTTTAAAGATATGCTTGAGAGCACAGATCACCAAAATCGCACCACAAATAATGCAGAGTCACAGTGTGAGACTGTGAACTCAGAGGGATAAGCACTGATCAGCAACTTGGATCCATAACTCAGAGCTAACTGTTCTCGTACTTCAACCACTTCTATAGTTTTGGACTGTTTCCATGGTATCTGAGCCTCTGAATGCTATAAAAATGATCAATCACGTAGAACATCTTAATGAAGAAAATGCAAAGGTTGCAAAGCTAAGCACTTCAGTGAAGAAATGAACAGTTGAAGTTGCTTGTATAGTCTTAACTCCTGCCCTTTATGACTAGATGTTACAATCTTTATTTGCTGATTGCTTCTTATTATATTACACATTTTTTTCCAGGTTGTGTATTTCAGTCTTCTGCAGTAATAACAAGCTCTCAATTGAATAAACTATTTTCATGTTGTTGTAGATGCAAATAAACCCTGAAAGGAATGCATTATTTCAGCATTTCACAAGATGTTTCTGGAACAAATATCATTAGAAAGGTAGCTGTTAGCATATTTTTAATAATTACTGGTTGTAGGGTTTTGTTTGTTTGTTTCCCACCATGATTCATCCTCAGGTTCCTTCCTCTTAATACCTGATATATTTTCTTTAAAGCACTGGGCTGAGTTATACTCATGAATCTTTTTAGTTCCAAAAATCTTTTTTAAAATAAATCAGATGTAGGTGTGGAATTTTGTCTACATACATACAGAGTGTAACTTCTTTTTTTCCTATATAATATCTGTCTCAGGCAAGGACGCAAGTCCCCATAGAACATCGCTGACTTTCTGTTACAGTGGATATAATCTAAGAGTGAATTATAACAATAAAAAAGGAGGAAGAATAAAAACAGAATGCTTTCTAATCACTATAGAGGTTTAGCTTGTTCTTTTCAAAGAAAAAACTCTAATTTCATTTCATTTACAAAGACGTTTCTCCCAAACGACACATATCAGTGAAAGATTTTTTTTTGTTAAATGGGTCAACTCTTTGGGGAGGGACTGAATTTTATAAAATACATAGGAGAAAAAACTATTAATACAAAAAAAAATAAAAATAAAGCAGGCTAGCAGAGCTGATTAACCTGAAATCTTAGACTCTACTACTTTTCACACTGGTTCCACCTAATGGCCTTCATGACAGGGACCTACACTACGGCAACAGTACATGAAGATGTTGTTTCTTATTTTCCCAGTTGGCGCTGTCTGTTGTGGGCAAGATAGACATATAAATCTATGGTTCATTTTCTGCATGTATATATATCTTCATAATACTTAGTTTTTCCTCTGGAAATTATCATGTAGATATTATTGGCGTAATGCTGACTGTATGATGTTTGCAATTTTACTATTATTATGGTTAATTTTACACTAGGTGAGGCTTTCCTTGTCTGGAGATCTAAATAAAGACCATCATACTCACAAATCTAATTGTTTGGTGAATGACCACTGTAAGCAAGGAAATTTCATTCTAACTTTACTGAAGAGATTGTGAAACTAACACAGCTGTTTTACAATGGTCATCAGCACACACATTTTCCTATTATACCAAAAACATCTAGGAGAACATTTATTTGACTCTGACATAAGCTTCCCTTTCCCCACCAAGGATGTGGTGAGAAGCTAAATTTCATCTTTCTGTTTTTTAGACAGAAGGACAAACCCTAAGGCAAAACAGAAAAAGAAAACAATCTTTTATTTTATTTTTATGAGTCCATGGATTGAATTCTCTCAACTAGCTGACCCCAGAGCAGCTGCCAGGTATCCAGCCTGGCTACCGCCCTGTCCACCTGCTCTCCGCTTACTCCCGAGCTCCTGCTGACTGATTCACAAAGAAATTGCCAGGTGTTTGCTGCCTGCTGGCCTGTCCACATGTTGGTTGTCGGTTACCAAGCTCCTGCTGCCCTGTTCACCTGCTGACATCTCTGTGCTGCTTTCCTGATGGCCTGATTCCCCTGCTGAGGGGCAGGTGGTATCCTTTTGCCCTGTTCACCTTTCCTACTTTTCTAAATGCATGGCTCTTTTTTTTTTTTTTTTTTTTTCCCTCATTAATGCAAACTTTAAATACAAATATATAAACATATATTCAGAAATAGGAGCAAATATATATATATACATATGGTCACATCTTTGCCCCTCTGCCTGCTTATTCTCTATCCATGGGTGTACTTTAATATTCTGGTGTGGAGTAGCAAGCTACATTTGAGATCCCAGCTGCACATTGACATTATCACTGGTGTCAGTTTGTAAGTGCATCTGTAATAATCGTTGCTGAGAAAGCAGGTTTTGCTGTGAGATTCAGCAAAGCCCATGATTCTTTCCACACGAAAGCTTCCAAAGCAATGGTTTGAGTAATTGCAAATTTTTTGATTCCTTGTAGAATCTGAAAAGCCTCTGGGATTTCTGCAGTCTGTGTAAGTCTGGGTGGAGACCTCTCCTATAAACACAACCTTTTAGAAAGGAAATTAAAGCAAACTATAAGAGATGTCACTGAACACACAAAGTTATTGCCATTTCTATTGCTGCCAAAAAAGGAAAAAAAAGGAAAACAAACAAATTTACCCCTGCATTCAACCCACTTATTTCCATAGACGAATATAGTATAACAAGTTGAATGTCTTTTATTCAGACAAGCTGAAACCTTTTGTGAAGGCAGGAGTATATTTAAAATAGGAGTAGATTTAAACTTCTCCAATCACAGAAAAAGTTGCATGCAAACAAATAAATGAAAAATAGTAAGATATTAGTATGATTATGAATATTAAAGTTGGGTTGACTGTCCTTCCTTCTCATGAAATCTAAATTGAAATAATCTTTGCTGGAGAAATAGCTGGAGAAATTCCCTGTGGATGCGAGAAGCAGCCCATATGGCTGACACGCATTAAAAAGCCTGCATTGTTTGTGTCTTTCTGGATATTATAGGTCCCAATGACAGACTTGCTTCAAGTGATACATGCTTAACTATACAATATATTTCTTGCAAATCAGTTGAGGTATTTTCAGAGTGAAAAATTACTGAAAATGACAGCATGAGATCTGGGAACCAAAAGCAAAAACTAGATATTAGAAGGCGTTTAATAGTAGATTGCAGCATGTATATTACTTCAGGCTTCTTGCAAATATGATTGATTTCAGATACGCAGCTTAAGCTGCACATCAGGAGATTAGTGTTTTGGCTAACTGGCTGTAACTGTAATTTCTGATAAGAAACAGCTTAATTAACCTGGGAGATTTCTAGTGGATATGGAGCCACAGGATTTTTTAGAAATGCTTTAAAGAGTGCAGTAATCACATAAAATATGTGAATATTAGACCATATTTAAAGTACGATAGACCATATTTGAAGTATGGAATATCTCTGTTTATGTTTGTTTTTATTAATGTTATTTTTCTTTGATTGGCTAAGAGAAGAGGTTTATTAGGCATTATTGGTCATCAAAGTAATTCATATAATGTATGTTCCTCTCAAAGCTGAAGGAAAGTATATCCACCCAGCCTTGTGGAGTATTATTGAACTGGAAAAAGATGCTTGACACAGTCGTGTTTTGTTGGCTTTGGTGACTACCAAGAGTTAAATTATAAGGATCTCCGCCTTGTGTAAAGTAGTTTGGATCAAAGACATATGACTGTGTTCCAATGCTCCTTCTAAGAAGGACTTCTCAGCCAGAAAGAATAACAACAATGCGCAAGGTGGTCCTAAGGTACAGCAAAGCACTGTACAGGAGCACAGGAGGAAGAGGAAAGCCTGTGCAGAAACACACAGTCAGATGTGATCTACTTCTAGGTGTCTCTTTCTCCCTGCAAGTGCAATGAATTTACAGCTGCTACCTTAAAATATGCTGTTATGGATAGAAGGAACCACCTAAGCCACTACTGTTTTAAACGAGGGAAACCCCGACAACCTCTTCTTGATCTCTGAACCGGTGTCTGTGTCTGCCCAGGTTCAGACCGTGATCATTTCCTACAGTTTACAGATCAACAGCTGGTTTATGAGGCAAAAGTCAGAGAGATGATTACTTTTCATGACTAGTAACTGTGAGGAGCTTTTGTTTCTGTCTTGTTTAATTCTGTATCCAGAGACATTCTTAAAACATATCTCAGTATGAGAATAATGGGAATTAATATTTTCTTAAACATAATGTTTGGAAATTACTTGCTAGAGAATAACTTTGACTCAGCATTTTTGACCCTTCATTTGATCTTTACAAATAAATATTAAATAGAATTTTGGCAAATTGTAACTACTTTTCTAACTACAACTGAAATTATTCTTCTTTGAAATACCAGGAGATAAGAATCTTTCCAGAATAATTTATAAACCTTTAAACAAATTTTATCCTGTGCAAGGCAAACAGTGCTGCTGCCTATGAGGAAACCCCACAAACTCATGCTTTCCTTTTTCTTTTTTTCCCCAAAGTACCGGATGTTATGAAATTAAAATTTTCTCATACAACAAAGGTGGGCTTTTCTAAATTGGATTAGTACTGTTTTAGGTCCTTTTTAGGAGACTATCCCTCATCCTTACTGCCATTTGAGGAAATATCGAAACTAAAATGAGGAGTTGAGTATTCATCTATGTACTGCTGCCTGTTCCAAGTGATTTTGGTTTATTAAGTGCTAGTGAAAATTAAATTTCTAAACAATGATTTAAAAAGGAAAAATTTAAAACTGCATAATTAGTGTTATAGGATTATAATATATAATATTATATAATATTATAATATATAGGGTTGTAAAATACCTATTTTCAGCTGAATTCAGCCTTTAAATCTCACCTTTTTATAAACAATGGCTTCTTCTATATACTGGCCACCTCTCACTCATACTGACAGATAGTAAGGAAAGATTACAGTACTGAATGGATGTAATTACTGACCACATTCTTGTTTATAACTGCAAAATTGAAAGAAAAAGAAACAAAAAAAAAAAAACAAAAAACACCAAGCAAATGACCTTTAAATGTGCATATGTAAATGTGCATGCACATGTATGCACATAGTAAAGACTAGATAGCCTGATCTCATTTCTGTTAAAGCATCCTATTGCAGATGTGTTAGGAGTTCTGTACACAATAGAAATGTTGCTGTGTGTCCTTAAATACTAATGCGAACCAGCCCTTACAGTACCTGGCTGCGATACCTCTCAGCATTTCCACAGATACAGAGATGCATTAGATTTAAAACAGAGATAAGCTGATGAAAAACAGAACAGCCTCTTCTTGCTCTCCTCAGCTCTAATAGCCAAAGTACTTTCTTTCAATATGCTGTTCTATATTTTCAATTCAAGACATGAAATTCTTTTCACTAATCTACACATGCAATTTAGCATGCTATTGATTGTCAATATCATTTGATTTTTTCTCTTTTTAATTCAAAAACAACAAAGACTATTTAAAAAATATGTAGATTTGCTTTGTAGTTCAGAAGTCGCATCTGTGTTCATACTCATGTTCCCTGCTCATCTCTTTAAACTTGATAATGGTCACCGCCACATTAATCATACCTCCGCTAGCTTCCCACCTGTAAAGGTTTTAAATGTTGACTGATACTCTGTCACTCTTAATCCTCTAGATAAACTGTTCCTCTCTTAGACTTTCAGAGCCTTTTTCTTTCTGACATATTACAGAAAGTTTTATTTACTAGGATTTCTTATGACAACTTTATTTATTTATTTATCTTTTTACATGGAAAGAAATTTATTTTTAACATAGAATGCCTGAGAGACAAAAATGCCTTTGGAAAAAGAGAGAAAGGAAAAGATCAGCATCTGATATTTCAGCAGCAGCACTGCATGAGGAAACTTATGAACATAAGTTTATACTTAACTCTCACTGGACCTTAAGCAAATATGTTGTAGATGTGCTGTGCTTGGCTTCTGAGCTTGCTCTAAGCACTGAGCTTTGTACAGGCAGAGTTCAGTTTTAAATCACCTCCCTTATAGCAATATTTGGATTTCTCATTTCAGGAAAAAGAGTCTAAACTAAATTCAGTAAAAGAAAGACATGAATATTAGAAAATAAAGTCTGCATGTTATTGAAATGTAACATCTCTGTATAAGTGAAGATTTTTTCCCTCATCATACACAGTTGAAAATGCACTTACCCTTGAATGTCCCCTACTCTTCCATTTGTGTAGTCTGAAGGAAATGTTCTCTCATATCTAGAAATTTGGAATGATGAGCAAAAGGTCAAAACTTGCATCATTGGAAGAATAAGAACAGATTTGTTCTCTTTTAATCTGCAGGTTAAATACAAAACCATTGGTCAGACACCAGTCAGCCTGCATTCAGAATCTTACAGTTGTGGAACGATGTTAGCACTGGGGAGATACATATCTGTCCCTACAGGGCACTGCAGGGTGTGCCGCAGTGACCTTCAAGGAGGAGAAATAACGAGCCCTAGTAAAAAAGGGAAGATACTTAGAAACTCTTTTCATAGTCTACCATCTAGAAACAAGGGACAAAGCACATCTTATACTTGGATTCTGGGAGCTTGATTGTCCTATTTACTCGCTTATTGTCAGTACCTAGTACACTCTGATTAGGTTCTTTTAGATATTCCACATGTGAAGAATATAATAGTGAATATTACTCACATGAGGATATTTGGTATTTTATAGAATTTTGATTTAATTGAATGACACAACAATATATTGAAATCACACACAACACACGTGTAAGTTAAATTTAGTAGAATATAGGAATTGCAAAATATAGTTGAATCATAAACCAGATATGTTTCCCATTACCTATCTCTATAACATGCTCACCACCATTGCTCCAAGCGTCTACAATCACCAAGAAAGTTAAAACCACCCTCTAGTCTCTTTCCTGTTGAGACAAATCAGCTTTCCTTCCAACCGCTATGCTCAGTCCCTCCATGTGTTCTTCCCTGATCTTCATAGGCACATCAGCCTTCCCCATCTCCTCTGACTCTTTCCTCTGTAGGGGTTTATTGGCTGGTTACACATAGTTATGGAAGAGCACCCATATCTACTTGACCTCTAATAATGCATGTCCTCACTACAGCCTTATCTATTAATTTACTGCAGTTATTGTGTGCCTGCAAATGTGTCTAGTTAAGTCACTGTCTCAAACCAGGAGTTAAGAACCAAGTGCTGCACTAAAACAGGCCTGGGATTCCAACCCTCTGTGCATTATTATGCATTTTGATAGTTATAGAGCATCTTAGCAGCTGAAACCAAGTGACCTAGGTAATAAAATGTCACATTACTTCAGAATGCCATATACGAGCCAGCTCAGCCCAGGAAAAGCAAGTCAGTGTTTTGCCCATGGACATAAGTGGTGGAGAGACCCAAAAATCCATTTGGAGGCCTCTTAACAACTTCATTTTGAAGACACAGTCCTGCAGTACCCCTTTGTAGTTCAGTAACAGAACTGAAGCAGAAGCAATAAATTACCACTCAGTGATCATTCTGTCACAGTGAACAATTTTGCCCACACAAAGAATCTTCACTGATCCTACTAAATTATATACAGATAATCTTTTTTTTCTGCTGTTTGTATTGTAGTGATCACTTCAAAATGTGCCTAAAACTTGCAGGCATTACTTTTAAAAACTGTTTAATAAAGACTAATGCATATGAAAAAGATTATGTCAAAGTACAAATAAGAACTTAAACATATTCACTCTGTTCATCTAACCAGCTTAACAGAAGACCAATTGCATGACAAAATACTGTGGTAAAGAAATTCTCGGTACTGAAAGTTCACCATGAAGCAGAGCTCCCTTCTTCTTTAATATTATTAATATGAAATATAAATAAATTTGCTATATATTTGTAAACTACTTCAGGAACACTGAAACAGGAAGAAGCCTTTATAAAGTGAAGAGCTTTATTTTAAACACAAGTCTTTTTCTTATTACCTTCCTCCCCTTACAATCCCTATTGAAAAATGAATAACATAATCATCTGATGGTTAAAAACCCTGGTCAGATTTTTAGCTTACATGTATCTAGGGTGATTTTTGTCCATTTCATCTTACACCATAATTATCCTTAGCTTAAATATCTCTTCTGCAGTATTTACTCTCTGCTACTCTCTCATTTATGTCTTTTTGTAGGGTAGATAAATCACATCTTCATATGGGATAGACTGTCCTCCCCAGAATTCTGCTACCTTCTCCCTACATCTTTTCCAGACAAAGTTCATTTGTCTTCACTATAAATGGATTCTCTTTATGTCAACTGATAAATTAAATTTATGCAAGGATGATTAGAATCTGTTCAGCTACATTTATTTCTTCCTTTATGTCTGGTAAAATTCAACCATTGCTTTTTTTTTTTCTTTCTTTCCATTCCTCGGAGGACGCTATGTATCACAGTCTACAAATGCTAGGACAGGCTATAACAAATAGAAAAAGAAAAAAAAAAAGAAAAAGAAAACCTACATCATTATAATACATATATTATTATTATTATTATGTGTAAAATGTCATAAAATAGACCCTGAGGCTAGAATATAAAGATATTCAAAGAATGCTCTAAGATTTCCCTCTAGGAGGTTATGAGAGATCATTTTTTGAGTCCAAAAACATAATTCTCCCATGCATACAGGGAGAAATGAGAAGCATTCTGACTGATCTATTTCTTAATACTAATTTGCCTTGATCATATTAATTACTAGTTTTCTTTTTTATCTAAGTTTTCCATATCAAACACTCAGTTAAAGAGACATTAATTGAACATGCAGAGATCAACCTGCTACTCTGGCAGATATTTTTAACATGCAAGATAACCATTACATATTCCTAATAAAACTATTGATATTTTCTTTAATATATTGTACAACATTTGACAGTTTTACTTTGGCTACAAATATATCATTATAGAATTTGGAGTAGGATGTACTCTTTCATATTAAATAGAAAAATAGAAACATTAGTGTAGCATTTAGTCTGAGTAATCAAGCATACATAAGTCAAGATATTCAAAATATGAAGGTCTGCAGGGCTAACTCAATTTAAATTGCACATTCTGTACGTTTTTGTTATACATTATTCAGATTCATACATAAAGAGGAAACAACAATGTAAAAAACAATTGTGCATATAAGCTATGTAGTCAGACTAATGTTGCTGATGAGAACCAGAACGTTCATGTTCAGATAAAGCAAGTTAAATTCAGTTTAGGGAACAGTTTAGAATCACTGTAGAAATGATAGTTTATAACATATTAATGTCCAAATCTTTCTTCAGGAGATTTTTTTCCCTGGATGTCAGATAAGTTATTTTTATATAGATACTGCTACAGCTATCCTCATGCAGTTCAGGATACCAACAGTGTTTAGCCAATAGGGCCCATTGCTTGATCATGGTTAACTTGCCCACCAGGACTGACGATTTATTTAGGTTTATTTAATGGAGAAAACTCTTCAGGTTAATTTAGCATTAACATTGTATTCATACTTTGAAACAAGCACAGGAGCACAGCAGCACAGTCTTTTCTGTCCTTTCCCCCTCTGTCTAATAATTAACACAAATTTGGAGATAAAAGGGTATTGAGATAGACCCTAGTAGAGCTGAATTTTATGTCCCCACAAATGGATTCAACTTCATTAATTCCAAGCAAATTGTTTCATTGATTTGAATTGTTTTTCTGGAATGATATTGGTGTGTATGAGACCAGCATGTAATCCAGTATTTATTTTTTGTGTATGCGACACAGCAAATAGCATGGTGATGTTACTTCAGTGTACGAAGGTACCATAGAATTTTAAGTCTCATAACAGTCCCGTAGCTTCATGATCTGCAGAATATTTAAATAACAGCAAACTTTTTTTTTTTTTTTTTTTTAAATCAAAATGCTTGTGCCTGCCTTTATGGTTGTCATCTACCCTCCTCATTCAAGGAAACATATTTTTCTCCTGTAAGGTAGCAGACTTTCTGCCTCAGGATGTGTGTGAATCAACAAGAAATGTTACAGCACATACTATAATTTTATAAACTATCATGTTGTGGAAAATTGAGTTTAAGCTATAATCTATGATGAAGTTACTATTTCTCCAAGAAAAAACAAGTAATGGGCAACTTCAGATGCCTCTGGGTCATTTTTGTATTTCTGGACATCTAGAGGAATGCAGAAGGCCAAGAAACTTTTTGTAAAGAAATGAAACAATAAAAAAAAAATTCCTCCCACAAAAAATGGTTTAGTGAGATGGACTCACCATATACTATTGAGATATTCACCATATAAAATAAAAATATTCTTGAAAATATTTAATAAAATTGATAAGTCAGTTATAATAATTAAGTGCTTTACAGAGCAGTTTATGCATTCACTGCAGTTAATAATAATATTTTATCACAGGAGAAAAATTTAGTCACACCTGTGTCACTAGCAGTTTGACAATAAAAAACAAACTTATTTCATAGAATCACATAATCAAAGAATGGTTAAAATTGGAGGGGGCTACTAGAGATCACACACCCCATCCCTCTGCTCAAGCAGGGACACTTAGGGCACGTGGCACAGGGTGGCATCCAGGCAGGTTTGGAAGATCTCCAGAGAAGGAGACTTCACAACCTTTCTGGGCAGTCTGTTCCAGCGCTCTGTCACCCTCACAGGGAAGAAGTTCTTCCTCATATGGAGATATAACTTCCTATGTTTCAATTTGTACCCATTACGCCTTGTCCTGTCACTGGCAACCACCTATGTCATCCTCTTTCCTAGGGCTAGGGTTAGGGTTAGAGCAGGGATGAAAAGCGGAGCCCCATGTGGATTGCGGCTGCAAAGCACATGTAAAAGCATATGCAGACCAATACTAAGTCCGCCCATACGGGAACTTTTGTCTTGCTGCTTTCTATTTGCCTAATTGTACCAAGTCCACGTCAAACTCTTTGCTAAGGTTAGAGTTAGGGCTAGGGTTAGAGCAGTGATGAAGTTCAGAGCCCCAAGTGGATTATGTCTGCAAAGGACATCTAAAAGGATGTGTAGGGCAACACTAGGTCTGCCCATATGGGAACTTGTGTCTCAGTATTCCGTTGGCTTGATGAGTTCGTTTCCACGTCACTCCCTTTCCTAGGGTCAGGAGTAGGTTTAGAGCATTGATGAAGCACATTACACCATGTGGAGTGTGCCTGAGAAGGTCATCTGAAAGGACACGTGAGGCAACAGCAAGTAGACTGCCTGTATGGCAACTTTTGTCTCTCACCGTGTCACTCGCTTTCCTAAGGTTAAGGTTGGGTTAGGGGTAGGGGTAGGGTTAGGGTTAGGGGTAGGGTTAGTGTTAGGATCAGAGCAGCGAGAAAGCGCAGAGCCCCATCTGGAGTATGCCTGCAAAGGATGTCTGACAGAACATGCAGGGCAACACCAACTCTGCCCTTAGACCAAATTTTGTCTTGCTGCTTCCCATTGGCCTAATTGTACCAGGTTCATATCACCCATTTTCCTAGGCTTAGGGTTAGAGTTACAGCAGTGATAAAGCATAGAGCCCTGTGCGGATTGTGCCTGCTAATGACATCTAAAAGGAGATGCAGGGCAACTCCAAGGCTGCCCATATGACAAATTTCTCTCTCAGTTTTCCTTTGTCATAATGTGTCTATTTCCATGTCACCCCCTTAGCTAGGGTTAGGACTAGGGTTTGGGAGAGAGTGCTGCTGAAGTGCAGAGCCCCATATGGAGTGCAGCTGTAAACCACATAGGAAAGGACATGCAGGATGACATCAAGTCTGTCCATATGGCAACTTTGTCTTCCTTTACGCTGAAGAGTCCATTTCCATGGCACCTCCTTTTCTATGGTTGCGATAAGGCTTAGGGTCAGAGCAGTGGTGAAGTGCAGAACCCCATCTGGAGTGTGCCTGCAAAGGACGTCTAAAAGGATGTATGGGGCAGCAGCAAGTCTGCCTGTACAGCAACTTTTGTCTCTCAGTCTTCCTTTGGCATGCTGTGTATCTGTCCATCTCACCCCCTTTGCTAGGATTAGGGCTAGGGTTAGGGTCAGAACAGTGATAAAGTGCAGAGTGTTATGTGAAATGTGGCTGCAAAGCACTGTCAAAAGGACATGCTGAGCAGCACCAAGTCTGTCCATAGGGCAATGTTTCTCTCTCAATGGCTTGATGAGTCTGTTTCAACCTCACCCCCTTTGCTAGGTTTCGGGTTAGGGTTAGGTTTAGAGCAGGGATATAGCGCAGAGCCTCATGTGGAGTACAGCTGTAAAGCACTTGCAAAAGTACACATGGGGCAACAGCCAAGTCTGCCGGTATGCAACTTTTGTCTCTCAATCTTCCTGTGGCCTGATGTGTCCATGTCCACGTCACCCTCTTTGCTAGGCTTAGGGTTATGGTTAGGGTTAGAGTAGTGATAAAACGCAGAGCCCCATGTGGAGCGCGGCTGCAAACCGCATGCAAAAGGACATGCAGGGGAAGAGCAAGTGTGCCAATGCAACAGTTTATGTCTCCATCTTCCGTTGGCTTGATGAGTCCATTTCCACCTCACCCCTTTTATTAGGATTGCAGTTGGGTTTAGAGCAATGATGAAACAGAGACACCCATGTGGAGTACAGCTGTAAAGCACTTGGGAAAGGACATGCGGGATTGCCCGTATGGCAACTTTTGTCTCTCAGTTTTCCTGTGGCCTGGATGTGTCCGTGTCCACATCACCCTCTTTGCTAAGCTTAGGGTTAGGGTTAGGGTTAGAGCAGTGATAAAGCGCAGAGCCCCATCTGGAGCATGGCTGCAAACCCCATGCAAATAGCCATGCGAGGTAAGAGCAAGTGTGCCAGTATGACAACTTTTGTCTCTTTTTCTTCTATTGACTTGATGAATCCTTGTCCATGTCATACGCTTTCCTACTGTTAGGGTTATTGTTAGGGTTATAGCACTGATGAAGTACAGAGCCCCATGCGGATTGTGCAGCTGTAAAGGACTTGGGCAAGGACATGCGGGATGACATCAAGTCTGCCCATACAGCAACTTTTGTCTCTTCATCTTCCATTGGCTTGATGAGTCCGTTTGTATGACACCCCCTTTACCACAGTTAGGGCTAGGGTTAGAGCAGTGATGAAGTGCAGAGCCCCATCTGGAGTGTGCCTGCAAAAGACATCTAAAAGGATGTGCAGAGCAGCAGCAGCAAGTCTGCCTGTAAAGTAACTTTTGTCTCTAAATCTTCCTTTGGCATGCTGTGTCCGTGTCCATGTCACCCTCTTAGTTCAGTTTAGGGCTAGGGTTAGGATCAGAACAATGATAAAGCACAGAGTCCAGTGTAGAATGTGGCTACAAAGCACATGCAAAAGGACACGTGGGGCAGCAGTAAGTCTGTGAGTAGGGTATCATTTATCTCTTTGTCTTCCATTGGCTTGATGAATCAATTTCCACCTCACCTCCTTTCCTAGAATTACGGTTGGGTTTAGAGCAATGATGTAACGCAGAGCCCCACGTGGATTGTGGTTGAAAAGCACATGCTCAAGGACATGCCGGGCAACACCAAGTCTACCCATTGGGTACCTTTGTGTCTCAGTCTTCTGTCAACTTGATGGGTCTGTTTGCACCTCACCCCCTTTGCTAGGTTTCGGGATAGGGTTAGGTTTAGAGCAGATATATAGTGCAGAGCCTCATGTGGAATACAGCTGTAAAGCACTTGCAAAAGTACATGCGGGGCAGCAGCAAGTCTGCCCATATGGCAACTTTTGTCTCTCAGTCTTCCTGTGGCCTGATGTGTCCGTGTCAACGTCACCTTCTTTTTCAGGTGTAGGGTTATGGTGAGGATTGCAAGTGAAAAAGCACAGAGCCCCATGTGCAGTGCGGCTGTTAAGCACATGGGAAAAGACATGTGGGACCACAACAAGGATGCCCCTATGTACACTTTGCTTCTCAGCCTTCCATTGGCCTAAAGAGGCAGGTCGTATGTCACCCCCTTTTCCTAGAGTTAAGGTTAGATTTAGAGCAGAGATGAAGCGCAGAACCCCATGGAGACTGGACCTGCAAAACACATGCAAAAGGACATGTGGGGTGACACCAAGTGTGCCGTATCGCAATTTTTGTCTCTCCGCCTTCCTTTGCCCTGATGAGTCTGGGTCCATCTCACCTGCATTCTTAGGGTTACGGTTAGGGTGAGGGCTAGAGGAGTGATAAAGCTCAGTGTGGAGCATGGCTGTAAAGCATGTGGTAAAGGACATGCGGGGTGACAGCAAGTCTGCCAGTATGGCAACTTTTGTCTCTCGGTCTTCATTGGCTTGATGTGGCATTTCCACCTCACCTCCTTTCCTAGGCTTTGGGTTAGGTTTAGGGTTAAAGCAGTGACGAAGTGCAGAGCCCCATGTGGAGTGTGGCTGCAAAGCACATGCAAAAGGACATGTGCTTTGGCACATGGCAAGAGAAAGTGTGCCAGCACCCCGCTTTCTAGGGCACTAGAGTTTGGCCCCATCTTTCCAAGGATTCTCCCTTCACTTATACATGTTGATGAGATCATCTCTCAGCCTTTTCTTCTCTAGGCTAAACAAGCCTAGCTCACTAAGTCTTTCTTCATAAGATCCAGTCCCTTCTTGGCTCTACACTGGACTCTCTCTAGAAGCTCCACATCCCTCTTATACTAGGTAGCCCAGAACTGCACACAATACTCCAGATGCAGCCTCACTTGGAATCTCACTGGAACAGGCTGTGGAATCTCCTTCTCTGGAGATACTAGAAACCCGCCTGGATGCGATCCCGTGCCACGTGCTCTAGGTGACCCTGTGTGCAGGGGGGGGTTGGACTAGGTGATCTCAAGAGGTCCCTTCCAACTTTCTATGATTTTATGAATTTAGGCCTGCTAAAGGTCTCTTACATGATCTTTCAGTATATAGAAATAGGATATATTCAAGCCTACAAGAATGTCATGTGTATCTACTAAAGTCCATGTTGGAATCATTCTGCTTCCTTTTTTCATCACATAGGTAAATCAAGGCTGATTATTAACTTGTTAAAAATAGGCTAAAAACAAGAACATGAGCAGTGAGGAGATGAACATCTGTATGCGATTATTTGTGTAGTTCTCTCCCTGTTTCTCCACTCTACGCTTCACATTAGGAAGAGATCTTAAAAGTGTAAACAACAGATGAGGTTGAAACATTGAATTTGAAATAACTATCATCTGAAGTGTCTTGTTTGTTTTCGGCTCCTTTTATAATCCATAATCAAAAGAAAGAGGGGAAGTGAGGTGATGTACCATGATAAAGGGGAAGCTCAAAGTGACCCTTTTTCAAGTCATTCAAATATTAATAGGCATAAGATAAACCTACCATTTAGTTCAGATATGGATGAATAGCCTCTGTGAGGTGTGACTCTTTCCTTTGGCACAGATGGAGCTTAACTTAGGTTCCTCAAAGAAATTTCATGCCAGGTCAGATACATCTATGACTTCATATGAAGATATTTTAGTATAAACTAAAACTTTCTAATGTCTATGAGTATTTTCCTAATTTTAAAGAGGAAATTTTTGAAATAACCAAGAGTATTTGCTATGCAGTATTGCACCTTGCTGAAAGAAAATTCATTTTCCAGATAAAATTGGAACAATAGCAGAGTAAATAAAAAAGTCTGTGAGCACTTATTCAAATATTTAAAAATATTTGGCTTAACTTTGTCACTCAGCATTAACATTCTAAAAGATAGCTGCCTAGCCCACGCTGTCACCTAGCCTCTAACCCTCATCTAATGAGAAGCGACAAGCATCTCCAGAGGGTGATTCATCCCACCTATCCATAGTTCCTGTACTAGCGAGGATGATTCATTATCACTGTTTCTTTAGCTTGTAGCCTCATTATGGTAAAAACACTACTGAAATACAGGAAGAGGACAGACAGTGTCCCAAAGAGCTTGCTCTGTCAGCACACTACCTAGAATATTCTATGCCCAAAAAGTAGAACGTTTCTATATTTTTACCTGTTCATAGGGTGCCAATAAAAAACTTTGGAAATTAGAGTATAACTGTAAGTGAGGCATATATCCAAGGAAACTGAAATACATTTCCAGACATCCAATAATCAGAAAATACAGGCATAATTATAGAAGATATTGTTTTATAAATCTTTAACAGCTTTCTGTCTGGGGCTTCTGAATGCCTGTGCTAATTTCTCTCGAAGGGCTTTTACCAGTGCTCAAGCCCAAATAGATGTAGGAAGATGTTTAAACACATATTCATAATAAAAAATTGCTAATACCATTCTGTATATCCGCAGAGAAAAGAGGCGGTCTATAAAATGATTTATACAAGCAAATTCATCTCTCATGTATAGGGTTTTGCAAGACTACAATTAAATTTGAAAGTCAGTACTAAAACAATTCTTTTCTTTTATGCAGGCTTTGATTTAAAACAGTACAGCTATCAGAAATACTTGCAAGGTGTTTGTATCATGAGCTGAAATTTCTCCAGAAAAGATATTGATAATACTTTTTGGTTAAATCCTAATTGAACAATTGGGCTTCTAATTTCCAAAGTCTAATTTAAAATCAGTAGCATGAAACTGAATTCATAGTCTGAATATCAAGGCAATTGAGCTGTTTTTTTAAATCTACATTATGCCTAAAACACACAGCTTATTATTGTATTTCACCTTGGAGAAATAGCTATTCAACCTACCCAGCTTATGAAATTGTAAATATCATTTAGCATGATCAGATAAGTATATCCTATTTAAAATACTACAGCAGAGTGTATCATTTGCAAAAAGTACTTGTGAAGTACCTTTAAATGAGGAAGAGTATAGAATCTATTTAAAAGAAGAAATAAAATATTATGAAATTAAAATACCTCTTTTAGTTACAATAGCTGCATGTCACACAAAGTTTTTTTTTTTTGTTTCAAAACTGTCTTAAAAGAACCTGATATATGCAGATTTGGTAGAGACAGAGCTGAGATCTCCATTGATCAAAAGGCCCACAGCTAAGGGAATGTTACCATATATTTTATTTCACTTTTCTTCAGTTGCCTTAACCATGTTCTTTATATCTTAAATTTTAATCAGATGATACTGTATTCATTCAAATGATTCCCTGCATGTCTTGATGCATCTATGCCATATAAGTAGAGTAACTCTGAATAAATATTCAAGAATATATTGAAAGAATCTTAACATTTATAAATGAGACTAACCTCTTCTGCCGGCAATGTACCTATAAGTGTGATTAATATTAATACATTTTAGGAGTGCATACTGAAGATGATATATATTCCTTAAAGCAAAGCCATACATTCAGTGCTGTTGGAAGAATTATGTATTAAACAGACAAGTGTTCTGGATAAAACAAGAGACCATCTGTGTGTCTTTTGTGATGCTGAGCGTCCAAGTCAGGGAGCAAACAATATATTGAGGACATTTAGGTGCTCTTTCAAAATTTTCTATTTAGGATATTTTTGCAAGGAACTATTTAAGAAACCCTACACTCATGGTCAGATCTTTGAATCATAGTCATTGCTTGTTTTGGGGCACTTACAACTGTAAGTACTCCTACTTGGCTGAGCTGAACCAAACATGAACAAACAAGAAGTTAGCTGAATCCTTCAAAAGTTTTGTCAAAAGCAAATAAATCAAGTGAAGGAGATGAAACAGCAAGAGGCAAGAACTGAAAGGTCAATGTGGGAATATTTTTAGTAGCACACAGCACTTCCTAAAGTACCTTTTCAAGAAAATAATAAACTAAAATTTAAATCACTTCATATATACATTAATATTCTTTCCCCCTGCCTCTTCTCCCTTCACAGTTCTGCAATGTTTTAAAACAGATTGAAATCAGATTTCTGTTTGGTATAATAGAGTTTTCTTAGAAAATGGAGACATAAAGAAAATCTACTGCTTGGATCTTTCAGGCAATCACCTATCTTATAATAAAAAAACTTTTAAAAAAAGTCAATTTTTGAAATTATTACAAGCAAATACAAAAATCTCATGAGAAAGGAAAAGGTGACTTGGTAAGTACTTGCAAGATGCTTGAATAAAGTCTTTCAATTCAGTAAATCAAAAAGTGAATGTCAATCAATGTGCAAATAGGAAGAGTATGGCATACACTTATAGAGACCAAGAGTATTAGCTTGTATAAAACAGTAAAGCTCTATTGATATTGAGTTCTTTAAGTTTATACTAGATTGTAATCTTAGCTGAAATGCCTTATAAATAAATTAAACATAAATAAAGGGAGGTAGAATTAGGTATTGGAGGCTTTTATAGGAGAATACTGATTGCTTGAAGAATGCTCAAAACAGACAGGCAAATAAGCACTGGTAGACTTCGGTCAATAGCTTACTAGTGCTATGCACTATCCAAAAATGTAGACAGGCGGATTTAATTCCTGTTGCTTTTCAGTTTCTTTCTGTGTACAACAAAACATTGTTTTTTTCTGTAACTTTTGCCTTGAAGCCATTTAATGTCAAAGCTGTGAAAATGTACTAGTAAATAAATACATTAAAGGTAGTTTGAGTAGATTTAGGTGTTTTTTATGATTTCATTATGCACTCAACTACTGTTCCAGGAAGAAGAGTTTATTTTTAAGGGTTTGTATTGTGCAATACCAGCCAGAACTGAAACATTAAATAATTAGTCACCCTTAAGTATATGGAATAGTCTCCTTAAAATCTATATAAAATAAAATGATAGAATTTTATTTTGTCAGGAAAGCAATTTTGTCAGGAAGAGTCTGCTTATTAAAATTACCTAAAAAATTAGGATTGCCATTTTCTTATGCAATTACCAGTGATATTTTTCAGAAAAAGTTATCACTATTTCACATTTTGTTTTTTGCATGACTATAGGAAGGATGAATCTAATATAATGGAGTAACTGTCAAACAAATGACATGCTATTTCATTTTCAAATAGTATTGTTCTATCAAATTTCCTTTCAAATTAGATGACCAACCTTATTAGGGTGGGGATGATTGCTCACCTATGCAAAGCCACAGGTTTATAAGAGAAGAAACAGTCCTAAATGTTGGATTTGGAAGATTTATAGATGCAGTACTGTTATCTGGGATCTGCTTCCCTTTGAGACTATGGAGACTCTTAAGGGACAGATCAGAGGATTTGAACAATGAAAACAAAAATGAGAAATGTTTCAAATTTAAACAGAAAGCTTTGTGTTGATTTATTTGACTTTCGTGAAGGAAAAAAAAAAAAGGAAAAGAACTAGAAAGCTAAGACAGTAGTTGTGTGTGCAGATGAGCTTAGTGGAAATTTCAACTTCTTTTATTTGCATAAAAGGCAGAGTTATGCCTAATTCTGTGAACGCTGACCCAGAGGGAATTTCGGCTTTAATTTCCTGAATTCCAGCTTCAATGCTTTGTTGCACCCAAATTCCACATCAAACACAGCAGAAATACAGTTGCCTACAGTTCTTTTACCTTTTTCATTTCCTTCTTTACCTTTTTCATCTTCTGGGAAGGAAAGCTGGTCTTGGAGACCACAGTGGGGTCACTGTACTTCCCAAAAACTCTCTACATATGAATGATGGTCTTACTAGGTCTGTGCACAGGAAGCCCCAGACAATTTGGAAGGAACCAAGTGACTTCTGGAAAGCTCATCCTGTGTCACCCAAATAGATCTATCCGCTTCCCTCTGCACAAGTTGCACTTCTGCAGCGGGACAACCCTATCCAGCCCACTTCTTCCTTTGAAATATTAGAGATGGCGAAAAGCTACTCTTCATATGAAGGAAACACTTTCCTGACAGGTGTTTCTATCAGTTTGCATTGGTACGCAAAGGGTATATGACACAGAATCCTTGCATTAGGCTTGGGAGTACTCTACCATGTTCTTGTGTATTGCACTTGGGTATTCTTGGGTTCTTGGGTATTGCACTGTTTGACTTGATTGAAATGTAAACTCAGCTGTCTACAGAAAGGCAACTGCATAACATGCTTCGGCTTACTCTGTGAATAAGTATTCTCGTCTGTGAATAAATATTCTTATCATCTTCCTACTTTTCCAATGTAAATGCCCATGTTATCTTTCATGTTTTTCCTAGTTGTTCTTTATAAAACACATTTTGCTTTAGTTATATTGCAATCACGTATTTGCAGATGCTATGTGTAGAAGCAATAGGAAACACTTCAATATAGGCATCAGACTGGATAAACTGTTCAGCAGACTATGCGTTAAAATGTCAAATGCATAAATATATAAAAAAGTAAAGTAGTGAGTTATTTTGTAGCACCTCAATGGAAACCAGAATGAAGTGTAATTACGTAAGTCTACCAATCAGCTATTAAAGAACGGCAAGATATATACCTGATACATATATAAAATCTTCCTTTAAATTTGATTTTCATCCATATCTTCTTGTTTCCTTCAAAGAGTCAGACCAACAGTTTATCTCTTGCTACTTTCAACAATTTCTAAGATAGTGCTTTACGCATTTAAATTTATTAGTGATTCATGTTTCTTGTGATGAGCGAACACTGGATAGCCATATTAGATATTCTTAACTGTAAAGCTGCTTACATGGTTGCAACTTTTGATAAGAAAATATTTTTCTTGACAGACTCTCTAGAGTATTTAGAAGTTCATTTGTGTAGTGGATTATACCTTCATTATGTGGATAACATCAAATTCCATTAATATGTATTCATGGTTCCTTCAGAGTTTGCTGTAAGTGCTACAGAGACAGTGAGAGGACTGCATGTGACTAAACAAATGTAAAAATTTTTCAGTTGGTAGACTATAGAAAGAAAATAGGAATACGGAGAATATGCAAAGTTTATCAGTTGTTCATCAGCTCACAAATGAAAGGACAATGCTTTTTAATATTTTTACATGTCAGCAGAAAAAAAAAAGCATGACTGATTGATAAGAAATGTTAACTAAACTATAGTCTAGAAATACCTGTTTATTTAGCAGAATGATAAATAACTTTGTGGTAAGATTGCACATGAAATCCTGAATCACACAATCACAGAATGGTTGAAGATAGGGACCTCTAGAGATCTTCTAGCCCAGCCCCCCTGCTCAAGCAGGGACTCTAGAGCACGTGGCACAGGGTGGCATCCAGGCGGATTTGGAAGATCTCCAGAGAAAGAGACTGCGTGACCTCTCCGGGCAGCCTGTTCCAGTGCTCTGTCATCCTCACAGCAAAAGAAGTTCTTCCTCACATGGAGATGGAACTTCCTGTGCTTTAATTTATAGCCATTACCCCTTGCCCTGTCATTGGCCACCACCAAGAAGAATTTGGCCCCCTCCTCCCTCCATTCTCCCCTAACATACTTATACATATTGATCAGATCCCCTCTCATTCTTCTCTTCTCCAAGCTTAACAGGCCTAGCTCATTTAACCTTTCCTCATACATTAGATGCTCCAGTCCCTTAATCATACATGAATACATTGAGTATGCTGAATATGTCACCATAATTATCAGTGCAGTGCCTATTCTTTGTGTTAGGAGTTAGAAGACATATACTGAGCACGTTTTCTTTGCTTTTTAGCTCTGCATCACAAGCTGATTACTATGGCATGCCATGTACTTTGTATGGGTATGTGAAAATAAGATAAAAGTGGAATCAAGATGCATATCCTGTGATTTGCTTGTGCTCTTTAACTTGGCCTGAAGAACTTCTGATTGCTTTGGAGATACTTAAATGCATTTAAACATTTATATGAACGAAACAGGTATATACTTTCACCCTTAATATTTAACCCTATTATGCTAAAGATTCTGCACATGCACAGAATGCAGAAGTTACTTTTCTGAATCTCTTCCTGTTTAGATGAGGCAGATGAAGCAGATAGCACCTGTGAGAAGAAAGAGGAAATGTGAAATATATTGCATGGCAGAAAGCTTGAAACAGAGACAGTTACTGATGCCTGGTATAGGGCTATAAGATGCAAGTAAGTACAAGTATTTTCTACTTGAAAAGAGAACTTGTCATTTGTGGGTTGCACAAGCCTTCCACGTGAATTAACTAGACCATTCTTATTTTCTCTGGATTGTGAAGTAGTAAAATAACTGCTATTTCAGTAGTACTGGTATTTTCTAATAATAGATTAACTTTGTTCCATTCCTATGTTACAAATTATGTTTTGCCAGGGCTATATAAAAAATATTCCTGATGTAAAAGAAAACAAATGAAATGAAATGAAAGCAAATGAAATTGAAAGCAAAGTGAAATTCCATTTGATAAGGTGAGACCAAGTATCAGACTCAGGCATTTACTGAGGAAGGCATTCATAAAAGTTTTTCAGAAAGAACATCATTAAAAAAACACACATCACTAGACACTGACTTCGGCTGGTCTTTCACACTGTCAGTGAACAATTGTAAGTACAGTAACTGTACTTACAATTTGAAGCCATACACTATTCACCTCTTTCCTTGTTTAACTAAATGCACATTATCCACACTATTCTTCTTCTTCCTTCTCTTACTCACCTTGTTTTGAACTATTGATTGATAGGGCTTACCTTTCATTCCAGGTCTACTTCCCAGCCCCCAGCAAGGACTTATCAAAGCTACTGAAGTAAACTAAATCCATATTGGAAATGCACAATTTAAAGACAGCTAATTATAGCTGACATCATTGGTTTCATCAGATATGTAAGAAAAATGTGTAAAAAATGCTGTAAGGTAGTTACTCTGTTTCTTTACAATGCATATTCATTTGGGATTAAAAGAAGGATTATTTCATTTATCCCAAGGCTTTGGAAGATGATGTACAGCACTCCTCTTCAATCTAATTCTATTCATTCTTGCTGTCATGCATGATTTCTGTAGGTCTTTTAGATTTTTTTTTTTTCTTATTGACTGCCTGGTGGGAATTGCATTTCTTAATATAGAAGTCTGCCTGGTATCCTCTTTTCCTAAAACTGTTAACTTCAGTTTGTCTTTGCCATTCTCTGAAAGCCAGCTTTCCAGGTATGTCCAAATTCAGTAATATGATGCTGAAGAAGTAGTGACTAGGTAACATAAATACTGCGCAATGATAGATTGCAGATTGTTTTTTTCACACTTGATATTGTCATTTTGTATTCACTGAAATATATTTTTATTTCTTTCCATTCTCAGAGTGCCAGGACAGGTCAGAGATCAATAGAAATATACACTGAATCTGGCACGGTAAATGTCTGAATAACTGTGCTGTACACATCAAGCCATTTTCCTTAGAAGATTTTGACATATTTTTATTCTGTAGTATGAAGTTAATCACTAGATATGTTGATTGATGCCTTATGGCAACAAATCTCCTGTAGAAGCTTTTCAGAGTGTAATGTGGAGTTTCAGAGATGCATGAAATGGTAGGATAATGAGGCAGAAGGAGCTAATTTTTAGCTGGAATTGCCTCCAGCTAAGCATGCATTCTTTATACATATAAGCCTAAAAAAACCCTTATTTAGTGAAAAAAAAAAAGAGAAAAATATAATGCAAAAGTATTATGAAAATATAAATGCATACAAAAAATCCCATTACTGATCTGGTGTCTTGTCCACAGGCAATATAGCAGGTGTAAAGAATGGAAGGAAATCAAACAGGCAGATATACTCTCTGGACCAGAGCCTTGAGAAATGTGGAATATGCAATCACACAAAGCAAATCTGTTTTCTGATATTCGCCCATATATCCAGCAGTATTGTTCAAGATTTTTCTTACCAGGAACTTTTTTTTTAATTTGATGCTGAATTGCTCCATGTGAATTTCACTGTCAGACTCAGGATCTGAAAATCATATGTTCTCATCTTAGTGGTATAGAGAAGTCCCATTTTGAAAGCCTTTACTAATACAACACATTACTAATAGCAGTGCATTGGACCTTTCCTAAGATTAATTTATAAGCAAATAGAAATTAGCAGAGTGCCTGCTCTCTTACAACCTTGAATAACTGTAGTACTGATAGAATGTGTTTCTGGCAACACTGTCATAATTTCATTTATTTATTTTTTATGATTATATTAGTCTTGCATTTCATTGGCACAATAAAATAGTGTTACAGTGAAAGAGAATGACTCACTTTGGTCTCTTCCTGACCTTTTTTTTTTTCTTTTTTTGTACAGTACCATTTTAGGAGACCATTTATTCCAATCCCCCTTCTCAACAGGAACAGGCTGCTCAAGACCTTCTCCAGTTGTATTTTTAATATCTTGAAGGACTGAGTTCATCATTTTCCGTCTATGAGGACTTAATAGAAGAGAGTGTTGAAAGTATTACTAAGGTCAAGACCAACAACACTCTCTCCCCAACCAGGCCAGTCATCTCACTGTAGAAGATTCTCAGGTTGTTCAGACATGATTTGCCCTTTTTGAATCCATGCTGACTGTTCCAAATCACCATGTCATCCTTACCATGTTTTAAAAATGGTTTCCAGCACTTTTTGTTCTGTCACCTTCCCTGCAACTGGGGGAAAGGTGACTTGTCCGTTCTTTTCCCAGGACTCTCTTTCTTGTAGACAGATATGACGTTCAGTTTCATCCATTCATTCGGGTTGTCCCCGTAGTCACCACCTTTTTTCAAGGCTAAGAGTGGCCTCTTACAGACACTCCCCTGGATTTGTACATAACCCGTTTGTTTAAGTGTTCTTTGACCTGATCCTCTTTCACTGAGATTGTCTGCTTTACTCTGGTCTCATAGAAAATCTTTCCTTCTAATTTTATCCTGACATCCATGACTATAAAAGGAAAATATATGAGAAAAAGTCCATTAAAAAGATCATTGCAATGGTCTGAGATGATCAAGAAGAAGATAAGCTAAGATTTTCAAAAATATTTAAGTACAAAGTGCAATTTTCCGGAATATCTTACAAAGAGATACTTACTAATAATTATAACTGCAGGAATAAATAAATAAATAAATAAATAGATAGATAGATACAGCACATTCAAATAAGAGATAAGATTCATTCAAAAAATGAGGAGAAAAGGATCATTCTTGACAATGAATATTGCAAGCTTCAAGTAGCTGAATGGGCATGTTTTAAAGTTAGAAAGAGGACGAGATTAAATTTTTTTAATCATTGATTTTTTTCACTCAGGAGAAAAGAAAATAGCTGCAAAAGGAGAAGAAAAGCATCTATAATAAGCTCATTATCCTCTTTTTATTGCTCCATTCTCTCCCCTCACACTGAAATACCTCTTTGAGAAGATAACATAAAATTCACCCTTGACTTTTTCTATCATTTTGAATGATTTAAGTTCTGCCGCGGAGCAAAAGCTCCTCGAGACTCCTTGCCGCCGGCGGGGGTGGAATCCGCCGAGCTGATTTCTAGCTGCAGCAGCAAAGCCACCCTGCTGCTGCTTTCTCCAAGTCTTCCGAGTCTCAAGGCCGCGGTGATGTTATCTTCCAGTCTCCAGGTCGACCCG
>JAWLRI010000427.1:109732-135872 GCA_034781795.1 Crypturellus tataupa
TAAGAGCCTAGGGCCTAACTTATGCTAAGAGCCTAAGTAACTAAAATCTAAGGTCTTGGTTGTTCACACAGAATCCATGTCCCCGATCCTTACACCGTTCTGCAACAAAGTTCATATTCATTAATTTTTTGTACCTATGATATTTTCCTCAAATCCCAACAGTAAAAATTTTAATTGTTTTCCCTACATTTTCTTCTGTCATTTCACCTTTTTCCTTCCTTCTGTTACCAGGGACAACTTATTGTTTCAGTCTGGTAAATGGTTATTTAATGTATGCCAAGAAAGATCTTTAGAAAGGTAATAGATCATGGAGAAAGTAGATCAGGTTTCTCTATACTCCTTAAGGGATGACAGACTTCTCTTACATTATGGAAAACAATGGTGACTACATCCCTATATCCTATAGTAAGGTAATAATATTTTATCAAGGGGAACAGTTAACTTAAGCTGGGAAGACTTGTTGTCTACATAGATTTTAAACATTTGTTTTAGAACTCGTTTCAAATGGACAAGAAAGTTTAAGCATCTAGTGGGCATAGAAAATGATTGCCACTATTTCTTGAGTGTTGATAGTATGCCTGAGGGCTGAGGATACAAGGAGGACACAATTTCTGCCTTATGACCCAAATGAGGCAGGTACAAGATACGGTAAACTACTTGACAAATAAAACCTAGTTTTTCGAGATAGAAATGTTCCTCGTAAGCAGCCTGATGGGTAATGAGGTATAAATTCTATATTCATACATGAAATATCAACACTTCACAGCCATAGATCATTTACAGTAAAGTGAATATCATCCTTGACAGTGGAGAAAGACTGTGCATCTGATGGGATCATTAATTTTGCCCACACTGACTTTAACCTAAAACACTGCTTTTATATAAGCAGGTACAATGTGTTTAAATAAGTCTATGTGTTTATATGTAGGAAAATATTAAAATATAAAATGCTTATACATTATGAATTTTTTGTAATTTTAAGAATGACCGCTTAATCTCATTCTTTCACTTTATCTTTCATTCACTTGATTCTACACCTCTCCAAATGGCTTCCTTTTATGCAGCATAGTCAGATGAAGACATATCATTCTCTTCATTACCAGCACACACCGGACACCTAGTCACCCAGATGAGTCACTCAGATGTCATTAATTGTTCCACTGGATTAGGCATGCATGCGGGAATCTGAAGTTTTGGCTTAAATCTTCTGGTCTGGTTTAAAGTCCAAGCCAGGAGGAGGAGGTAAAATGGACAGAGGCTGAGTCTTACAGCTGTTCTGCATGAGTTTTCCTATTCAGCTGATTTGTTAACTGACTAGCATCTGCTCTGTTCTTTCACCAGTCTCTTTAGGGGGTCCTGGATTTTGGTGCAGCGTGGGGGCTGAGCATAAAAAACAGCACAAGAGGAGGGCACCACATATACTTCTCAGTGAAGGGTATCTTTTGTTATTCTTAGCCTCGTCTTTTTCAAAAAGGAGGTTGTAAAAACACAGGTCAGTGAACCTCATAGAAGGCTTTGTTACATGTATTATTTAATGTCCCTGGATGGGTCCAGTTTCAACTGCATCTCTGTGGGAAAGCAGTCACAGAGTCAAAGAATGGCTGAGGTTGGAAGGGACCTCTAGAGATATTCCAGTCCATCCCCCTGCTCCAGCAGGGACACCTAGAGCACATGGCAAAGGGTGGCATCCAGGTGGATTTTGAAGATCTCCAGAGGAGACTCCACAGCCTCTCTGGGCAACCTGTTCCAGGGCTCTGTCACCCTCACAGAAAAGTTCTTTGTCATATGGAGATGGAACTTCCTGTGTTTTATCTGCATAGTCTTTCAGTCAAGGTGCACTGTGGATAAATAATGCCTCTTTCTGGTCCAGAACATCCGCATTGGTGGTAACAGAGAAGAGACAACACTAGGAAGATTCAGTTCCAGGTTGCCTTATGATATTTAGCCTTATTGTGCTGCAAATAGTGTCATTTTCACAGAAGCAGATACCTCAAAGAAAACTAAATTGGACTTTTCTGGTTAAACCAGTATTTCTTCCAGAGAAACACTTGATTCACTGTTTCATTCTTGCTTCCTGTGTCTTTTTCAGGACCTACTAACTCCTCCAGTAGCAATCAGGGATTTATACAGAATTAATATTATATAAAACACTCTAGAGACAGTACACAGTATTGCATAAATATCTTAAAAATAATTTATGGTGAATTTACAGCACAGTCCAGTTATATCAACAATTGCTGCACTTACTTTAAAGTGCATGCATTTCATTATAAATGGCTTGTTAAATAATTACAGAGTGCTGATATCTGCACGGCTGCTTGGAATAGTTTATGGAAGAGTTATAACTGGATCTAGAATGACTGAAAATGCATTTACATTTTTTTTAAGAAGGGTCCTTTTTATTATAAAATGCTTACTGAATAGAAACACATCCTCATTAGAATAAAATATGAAATTCAGATTTTATTAGTAAATGTGGGAATTTTGCAGGGAATCTGAGATGTATCTTTAGCAAATATATAAATAGTAGTTGTTGGAAAGAAGACATAATCTGACTTCCCACTGAATATGCGGTCAGACTCCTCTTGTATTGTTGCAGTTTGAAAGCCGTAGTGGTGGCAGTGAGGGGGAAGGAGATATCAAATCAATATTGGATTCACAAACAGTCTGTGGACTGTAGGTCTGATCACCTTCCTAGGAGCGAATCAAGTTCCCAAATAGTATGATCTACTATAAGCTCGACTCTGGCAGTATTGGATTCACGAACAGTCTGTCAACTGTAGATCCGATCGCCCCCCAGACAAGCAGTTGAGTTCACAAACAGCGTGATTTATTCAAATGCAATATTTGCAAAGCAGGTTTTGGATGTCAGCACAGGAAATTCTCTACTACAGCAAGGGGTTGCTAGCTCTGATGTACAAATGTGCAATCATCACTAACCACGTAAGATGGGAGAGGGCTCTCTGCCTCAAGTCTCCTCAGGCAGCGTCCTGACTGGAGGGGAGGAAAGGGGGATCAGCCCGTCGACTGACCCAGAAGTTACAATGTAGTCTTCCCTCTCTTCTTATTGTCCCATTCTTCCTTCTTAGTTTGCCTTTCATATATTACATTCATGTGGAGCTTGAGTGACTCTAGTCATATTTGCTTTTGTTATTCATTGATTTGAAAAAGTCTCCTCAGCTAATCGAAAATTGAGAGAGCATGCTCAATGGGATGGGGTTGTGTATTGGTATTATAATGAGATTAGAAGGAGGAGAAGTTTGAGCAACACTTATCAGAATGGACTGATCTGCCACCATTGTTGGTCCAGACATCCCACTATGTTGTGGTCCATCATCTCTGTGGCACCACCAAGCAAACCTCCGCAGGGAGTACAACAGAGTTTGGCCGCGGTGTCTTCACTCCGCTCCACCCTCCATTCATTCATCCTCTGCACGGCACCATCAGATTATTCCCTCCGCAGGGAAGACAGCAAAGTTCGGCCGTGGTGTCTCCATTCTGCTCCACTCTTCATTTACTCTTCAATGTGTACTAGGAGGGCAGACTGTGTTGCCAAGGGAATCGTGGAGAGGTCGATCCTGCACATACCAGCCATCCTGGAAGTGGTAACTGTGTATCACCGCAAGCAAGCTTCTGTAATGCCAAAACTTCTGTTAGACCCCAGGTTTCTCTGTTTCCCCTTTTCCAAGCCATTCTTCCACATGTATTTAGGAAACAACAGTTAACCTGTATTTGGACTTTTTATTTTATATTTACTTCTGTTCTTCTGAGTCTCAAACCAAGGCAAGCTGCCAAAACACCTTAATATGACAAGAGAAGAAAACTCAGAATCTTTAACATGAAGAGAAGTTGAAAAAGTAAGAAACTATGGGGCCTCCAAATCAATCTATCCATTTCATTCACCAAGACATCACTGTTATCAGTGACATCATTTTTGCCTCATGGAGAAAAAGAATCTTTGTCATTTTTTAAATTTTTTAATGAATGTTAAGTTTGTGGCAGCTATTAATAAGTACGATGGTCTGAATTTTCATTAGTGCTAGTGAGAAGGACATCTGCACACATGCATATTATCCCTATAAGGCTTGTCTCTCCCCTATATCCTCTAGATTTTCCTGCCTAGGACACGTGCAGATTTATGAGGATATTCAGCAGTTGGAAAATGAATGCAGTTGTGTCCTCTGCTGATCCATGGAAGTTGAGGATGATTTCCTGTGAAGTCTAGCTCATCCCTCAGAGCAAATTTTGAAAGAACCTGCCCTACATGAATGATAGTAGGCATCAGACTCTAACCCTTTATTGGTGACATTTCATAGGGCTTCGTGTTTTACAGCACATCTTGCACGTGCTGTAAAAAAATTCTACATGAGATAATTTGATGTCCTGCACTGCAGTATATGTATGCAGCGCAGTATGCCACACAGTCAGGTATGCTCTGTTTCTGTGTAACAGATGGCATGTTAGGTCAACAAAGTGTGACAAAAGATTTGTGCATTATGAATCCTAAAGGACCTTACAGTGGTTCCTGAAGGCTGTTCTGTCCCATGTGAAACGAGGAAGCTGTACCAATTCAAGATGGATTGCACAGATTTCAGTTATACAAGATGAGGAAAAGTGTTTGCCCACCATTCTCAGCTGAGAGGCAAAGAATGATTAGTCTGAAAAATGTAAACTCATTCTTTCCACATATAGTGAATCTTTTCAGAGCAACACTGATGACAGCAGAAATCCCTGAAATACAACAATGCTGAGTGCTACTATGTGACAAAGTAAAAGACTACCCAGAACTTAAGAAAATAATACATTTGTTAAAAGGAGAGAAATCTAACTAATGTTTAGGAAGGACAGTATATACCGTGGAAGGAAATAATAATTAATAACTAAAATATTCATTTCTTTCTCATCTAACCTTAGTAAAATGTCTGCCTTCTGCTTAAGGGTGTTTGATAAGAACAGTATAAGTTTGTGTGTACTAAATAATCTTTCTTTATATGTGTGATCCAAAAGCATGTAAAAAATTGAAGACTCTGTGGACATTATATTTAAATAAAGTAAGTTCTTCCAGAGGCATATGCAGTTTATAACACAAGGAGAAAAGGAGGAGTAAGTTTCTATTGTAAACACCATTATTTTTCATGATGTCATATCATGTAGTTATTAGAAATTCAATGCTAGAAAATATTGTCTCTATCAAAGTAGTACTTAATCTCTATTACCTGGAGGTTAAAAGTCAAAGAACAATCATCCATGTCAGTGATTCCTGCAGCAGATTGCTACTGAACCATGTAAGGTCGTTTAGTGGAGAGAATTAGTTCCCAGAAGCTTCACATGTCAGAGATATTATAGTAGTATGCTGTCCCAGATCTTGTTTCTGGAAAATGATGATGGTTCTAACAGTTTTCTCAGAGAAGCTGTCCTGCAGAAAGAACAGAAAGGCTTATCTTTCACAGACATTTCTGCAAATAGCAAGGGTAAAAATGAAGATAACAATATTGATGGCTTTACCAGAACATCAATAGATGGAAGCTAGACAAGTACAATCAATTGCCCTGAGCGCATCAAAAATATTGGCAAAATATATCATGTTTCTGCAGTTAACACACCTTTTAAACCACTGTCAATATATGAATACAGAATAAAACTTTTCTCAAGTGAAACCTTGAAAGGCCTTGGAAAGCCATGGATGTCGGCCATTGTCAAAGACTGATTGGAAAAATCTGTGTTAGTTTATCAGTTGACCATAGTAACATGGGCACAGAGAATAGTTTCTCTCTTGAAAAAACAGACAATTTAGATGTTATAATCAATCAAGACAATAAAGATTCTGGCTATGTTGGACAGAACAGCAAATAAAGTCAGGATGAAAAAGTAAATGATGTGCAAACCCTTGGGTTTGCTGTGACCACTAGATAGGAAGAATTGGGTGTAGGAAAAGTATCTAGAGGAGCCAGGCGGGCTGAATAACATCGCATTTGAAAGGAACCTGAGGAAAGATGTAGGCATGATATGCATGAAAAACTTACTATAGTACTTATTATAACTATCATAAAAGACAAGAAGACTGGTCTTATTAATTAGCTTGCTGAATCTTAATTAGCTGAACCTTTTCCCCCAAGTCACACCTATAACAAATCAAAGGGAATAATGAGAGAACATATTTCCCCAACAATTTTATTTTTGATGTGGGGCTTATTTCATTCACTTAAAATAAGTGCTTCAGAAATAAAAAGTCCCTTTCACCTCTTCACCCCTAGGAAGCCTTAAGAAGCTGAAGTGCCAATTCCAGCCACTTGCCATTTTTTGTTGTGGTGATTGGAGAAATCAAAGTGGAATTTTCAAATCACTGTTATTTTAAGGCACTTATTTATTTTATTTCTTTTTGCAGTTCCCAGGTCCACTTCCATAGAAACAGAAACTGATGCAATAGCAGAGAGCTCACACTCTCACTTTTTAGTTTTAGTTGCTCACTTTTTAGTTTTAGTTGCTAACTTCAAGCTGGGAGCGTAAAACATAATTCAGCTAACAGAAGCCACCGGATACGGAAACAGTGGTTCATTGGAACTAAATGGCTGAATGGGCCAAATTCTGCTGTTCTTTACTCTGGAAATAGCTGTAGCACAAAACAAGAATGAAAAGGTGTTCTTACTTGCATGTGTGAAAAAAATATTTAATAAAAACACTTGAAATATAATATTTATCTTACATGACGGAAATATGTTTTGTATCATTAATCTCTCCCTCCGTTCAAAATACATACATGTTCCATTTTAAAGCAACCTAATTTATTACATAAGATGATCAGAAATTCCAACAGCCTTACATATACCCAGTAGGTGTGAATATTTTAAAAAGAATAATTACTAGAAAAGGCACGTTTATAATTAGTTTCATCAGTATTGCAAAACCCTTGTTTAGTAGACTGCACTCAGCTTGCTGTGTGAGATGTAGATTTTCAAGTCACTCAAAAGTACATTTGTCCATAGGAGGTATGTAATTATTTGTCAGAAACTGTCAGTGCTTACACTGAATATCTATCTTCACCATCATCATAGAAATGAGCCTAGAAAAACCTTTTGTACATAAACTAGTGTTCTTTCCCAGAAATTTTTCAAATATGAACATATAATTATTTCACAGAATCACAGAATAGTTAAGACTGGAAGGGACCTCTAGAGATCATCTAGTCCAACTTGCCTGCATAAGCAGAGACGCCTAAAGCACACGACACAGGGTGGCATCTACTGGGTTTTGAAGATCTCTAGAGAAGCAGATTCCACAACCTCTCCAGGCAGCCTCTTCCAGGGCTCTGTCATGCTCACAGTAAAGAAGTTCTTCCTCATATGGAGAGAAAAACTTCCTGTTTTTCAACTTACACCCATTACCCCTCGTTCTGTTGCAGGCCACCACAGAGAAAAGCCTGGTCCCATCAATCCTACATTCACCCCTAAGGAACTTGAACATGTTGACCAGATCTCCTCTCAATCTTCTCTTCTCTAGGCTAAACAGGCTCAGCTTGCTTAGTCTTTCCTTGTACGATAGGTGCTCCAGTCTCTCAATCGTCTTCATGGCCCTATGCTGGACCCCCTCTAGAAACTCCATATCCCTCTTGTACCGGGGAGCCCAGAACTGCCTTCAGTGCTCCAGGTGCGGCCTCACCAGAGCTGAGCAGAGGGGCAGGATCCCCTCCCTCGACCTGCTGGCAACGCTCCTCCTGATGCAGCCAGGATCCCACTGACCTTCTTGGCCATGAGGGCACATTGCTGCCTCATGGTTAACTTGCTGTCAATCAGGACTCCCAAATCCCTCTCTGCAGAGCTGCTTTCCAGGAAGTTGACCTCTAATCTGTACTGGTGCCTAGGGTTTTCCTCCCCAGGTGCAGGACCCTGCACTTATCCTTGTTGAATTTCATAAAGTTCCTCTCCATCCAACTCTCCATCCTATCTATGTCTCTCTGAATGGCAGCACAGCCCTCAGGAGTGTCAGCCACTCCTCTCAGCTTTGTATCATCTGCAGATTTGCTAAGGGTGCACTCTGTGCCCTCATCCAAGTCATTGAAGAACAAGTTGAAGATCACCGGGCTCCAACTAGATTCATCCCTGTTTATTGCCACTGTCTGGGCTCTGACATCCAACCAGTCCTCAATCCACTTCACTGTCCACTTGTCCAGGCCACACTTTCAGAGCTTTCCTATGAGGATGTTATGGAAGACTGTGTCAAAAGCCTTGCTGAAGTCAAGATAGAAAACGTCCACAGGTCTCACATCATTCATCCAGCGAGTCACCTCATTGTGGAAGGTTACCACAGGTTATTTAATGTAGTGTTGTGGAAATCTTGAATTTTGAAGGCCAATTGAGAACTTGAGATAATCTACTTTGCTCCAGTGTTGAACACTGAATTTTGACCACCTATGTTTGCACTAAATAGAACTTACTGAATCTAGTATAACTTCCATAAAGATTCCACTGAAAGTCTTTAAAAATCAGAAGACTCCTTGCTTCATTGGCAACTTGCTTTAATTATTTTTTCATTATTGGTTAATTATCTTTGCTGTTAGAAAGCTGTTCCAGATAGAAAAATAATACCCAAACAGATTCAAGGCATGGGGCTAGACTGTAAAAGAACACTTCTGAAATAACCCCAAAAGCTTTCTCTTTTATTCACGTTTTATCTTTTTTTTTTTTTAACTTAGCAGACATCTATTCTATATGAAATGCATGCATATCCTTTTACATTACCAAGAGAGATGCAGACCTCCATTCCTAGTGTTGAATACTTAGTCCCTATATCATGATACATCTTGTGCAGCAACACCAAACACAGAAATGTTTGGAGTCAGAACACAATTTGGAAGTCTTTATTATATATATATATTAGTTGTTCAACATAATAATTACAACAAGCCTTTATCTTTCAATGAGCTTTTGTTTAACAGAGAGATTCATGAGCTCAATAAACTTTTAATAAACTTCAAATTTTTTGAATTATTTGTTTTGATCTTTGTTTACATAGGAACATGTTATACAATGCAACTTCATAGCTTGTGCAGTAGTGACTGAATCTGTCCATTCTTACCCATTAACTTGCTTAAAGAGTTTTTAGAAAGGGTGCATTTGGACTCTGTTGGGTCTTTTTTTTCCCACACTCTCTAATTTTATTTTATTTTGAAAGCTTACTCCCAGCAAATAGAAGACATTAATTAGAAAGCAAGATACCTGATTTACTGTTTGTTAGTAAGAAATGAATCACCTTCCACGCTCTCGACAGTTCTTCAAGGTGCAACTAGTACAAAGAGTTCTTGCTATCAGAAGATCAAAATAGCTTAGAACTATTAATCATTAAAACCTCAAAGCCTTACCATACACCAAACAGTATAAGGCAGCACTTACATTTTGTATTGACTTTCCCGACTCCTTCCACATGCTTGTTAAAGTACTTTTTCTTTTATACGCTCTTTCTTAGAAACTTTCTGAAGAACGTGTAGGGACATCACATTTCCCTCCCCACTTTTCTTGATAACCATTATATTTCCCTTTCGCCCACCCTCCCATCTTGTGTCTCCCGTAGTAAATCAAAGAGCGAGGCAAAATAAGCCTAACCTCAATTTCCTGTGTTGAATGTGCCGCTGCTTGACTGATGGCCTTATGAATGATTAATGAAAGGAGCTTATGTGCATATGCATGGAAGCACCTCATTATTAATTTATAATGCAGCTGCTACAAAGGCAGAGAGTGGAGGGCTAAGTCTCCTCTTCTATGAAGACATATGTAATGCCTCTTCCTCAGCTTCTCTCTGATTCCTGCCTCTAACCAGATAGCCTTATAGTATGCAGCAACACCAAGTACTTCTATTTCTTTCTGTTTAGATCTTATACCTTGTGCATTCATCTCATTCCAGCTGCAAAAAGAGGAACTAAGGCAGTGATATCAAATTTTCCATTAATGTTTCTTATGAAAAATAAAATGTAATGGGAATAATGAGTCCATAACTCATTTCAATTATTTTCAGTGGTTCTCAAATGCTGCAACACATGCTTCATTTAATTCTGCAGTGAATACTACAAATGGTATGGTGATGTTTTTTGCTGGAGAACGATGCCGAATATCCCAGAGGAAATGATGAAAAATAACAAGATAGTTACCTCTCCAGCCATATTTTTCAGGAATATTCCTGAAATATTCTGTTTCATATTCCTGAAATATATGAAACAGAAAACTCCAGAGACTTGAAGGAAACAATGTGTTTTTAGTGAGATTATTGTCTACAAAAAATACAAAAGGATAAAGATCTTCGGAATTTACAAAACATTATTGAGATAGACAGACACATAGGAGTCTGACTCTGTGCAGAAAACACTTTGCATTGAATAACTCCAAGTCTATGAATTCATCATTTATGGCTGGAGCATATGTGAGAAAAATGTTTTTCTATATATATAATTTATTGAGAAAAGATTTAAGTTCTCCAAAGTTTGAACATTTTCCCAAACACGCAACATTTTTGAATGTAGAAATCAAGATAAATATCTCACAGGTCTCCATAGTGCACATGGCCACAAAGTATGTCACTCAGGGTAGGTGCTGTCAGCTCCTGGGGGGAAATCCTTAACACGGTGATTCTTCAAGACACCACTCAGATTGAGAACGGGTGCAGTTTGACAGCTGAAGTCAGACTATAACTGAGTAATGGGAACACATTTGCATAGCTGCACAAGAAAGTTGGAGAAAAGGGAAGATATAAAAAGTCAACACTGACACATTTGAATATAATTTTTCAGAGGAATAACAGGAATGCTGATAGCTGTTGATGCTAAGGATGAAATAATTTCTCAACACTCATGGGTCCTGAACGTGTTAATATTTTGCACATTTAGTTTTATACACACAGAGAAATAGTCCCATTACAGTCTAATATTAGATTCCTATTTTAAGACTTCAAAGTCAGAAGAAGCCAACAGATTATCTCTTCTGACCTATGTAACACAGATCATAAAACATCATGCAGAGACTGCAGTACTGTGCCCAATAACTTCTGTGTAGTCATAAGTCATGGATGCTTCAGTGTCACGTTTTGTCTTCAATATTTGATCTTAAAAGCAAGACAATTTGTTTTTAGATAATATAAAATCTTATTTCATTTTCTATAGCATTGTCCCCAGTTACTATAATAGTAGAAGAACATGGGCATTTAAAGCAGAGATCTGCTTGTTAAATATTACATCTTGGGCAGCTTCTGTTTGCTGGCACTAACACATCTATTAGTACATATATTAAATAAGCAACAATCAATATGCATATGGCTTAGGGCAGTGACACATTCCTAACCAAATACTTCAGCAGAACCAAAAGTTGTGACAGATGTTTCAGCAGTTGTCCAACCTGACGATTCAGCACTAAATGTGTCCATTAATCCCAGTTTGTCATATGGACATCCCAGCTTTCATACTCAGGTGCCATAGAGTAAGAATGCACCCCATATTATTTTCTTTTTTTTTTTTAACCTCAAATTTTCATGTAATCTGTTTACTTTGTAAGTCTATATACAAGTTTTATTCACATCAGTGCTCATTATTAAGACTGGTAGCATAATTAGATGGGTCCAAACCAGTAAGTTCAAAATTAATGTTTTTTTTTTTTTTTTTTTTTTTTTAAAGTATATTGTGTTTTTTCCTAGTAGAAAGCTTATTTCTTCCTCCAGCCCGGCAGAAATCTGCTAAAACTAGGAGCTAGTGGTGTGAAATATTTTCTTATCTCTCCTCATGGAGCTTGCAAACATTTTTCAGATTTGGGAGGAACTGGTCTTTGCAGAAAATGTCTACAGACTCAAATCACCTAAATCAATGACAGAAGGAAAGAAATATAAATCAGTGGAAAGTCATTCCACTGAATAAAGGAAGTAAGATTTGGCTGCATGGTGGAAAAAAAAATATCTGGACTGCGGGTGACTATCTTTGCTTTTCCCTGAAGTAGCCATGTGAGTGAGTGCTTTTGATAAAATCACCATCACAACATACTTACCGTAGCTTTCATACAGTGTTGTTGTTACCTCATGCCCTCCAGGATTTTAATAGCAGTTAATAGACTCTCTGCTCCTTTAAAATAAAAGGCAAAAACTACTTTTGGAAAAATATAGACATTTATATATCTGTGGCTGCATTTTTTCCATTAAAGGATTAAGTAGCCAGCTATCACGGATGGTCTGACCCAAAGTTTCCCATACACGACTTATTTTAGATAACACTCTTAAGTATAATTATGGATCAGAATGCATTAAAGTAGCTCTGATCGGCACATAGGATTTTCAAATACTATGAGAATACGCATGAGGTAAAACTACACTTGCTTTTTCATGCAATTAAAAATAAATAAGAAAAGTATCTATAGGTGACTAAACTCAGACAAAATAAGAATCAGTTCAGTCCTTCACAATGTGACCAGAATTCAGATTTACATCTCTGCACAGCTTGCAAGTAGATAGGTATGTACATCTCCTACTTATAAATGCTTTTTAGACATTGAAGTGTCAAAATACCACGGAAAACTCTTCATAGAACTAAAAATCTGCATATGTATTTTGTGAGTAAAAGAGTCTCAGGCAGACAGGAAAGACCTATGCATACAGCACACTGAATTCTGGCTCTCAAGGTGATGAAGTTCACCTTTGTTTTGGTCTGAGTCAGACTCTAAATATTTATGAAATGTTAATTTTTTTTTGTTGGTGTTGTTGTTTGGAATTATATTTTTCTTGTATGGTGTTTGATTTTGCCGATATAATCTTGATTTTATCCTCAGACCAAGAGAAAACTTCTTAACATTTGCTGATGTCACTCACTTGCATGTTGATTCTAGCAGTAAGTGTTTGTTTTGTTTATTCACAATTTCATTATACATTTTAATGCAACCCAGATGTCCAACGACAAGACTGTGACATTTGTTTCCTAGAGAGTTCTATAGAAGTGATTGTACAGGAAAGAAAAAGTCTTGAATAAACATGCCTGTGTTTTCCTCTCTGTCTTTGTTCATTAAATTAATAAATAACATGTATGTGTTCATTGATAGGTATGTATTTTTATTATTCAAAAGGTGAGAAAGTGAGACTTGGTAAATTTAGTATGATGATGGTTAAATAATTCATCCTAAACAAATCTAATACAATGAAAAATATGTGGGTGAGGGATAGTGAGGGACAGAAATAACTGCTGAAAATCTAAATTTCTATTCAGTGCTGTCATACAGGCATGGAAAGACAATTTAAGAAGCATGTTCTTCTAGATGCACCTTCATGCATCATGAGTTACTTCAATCAACAGAATCTTAGACTGTGGTGTTGTAGAATGAGAGAAGAATTTGCCTTAGAATTTTACAATATTAGGAATCCATTCCTTGTCATAAAGTGATGTAAATCGTAGCTAAGATATTACTCATAGTAGCAATTTCAAAAAGAAAACAATTTTTCATACATGCTCTTTTCGTTGTTTAACAAGTTTTAGAAAGGAGGCATAACTACTTTTTCAGTTTGCCTTCAAATTAACACTCAAATATATTATCAAGTTTTTTTAAAAAATGGAATACTAATGTTACATTTTCCTTTCTTAGTTTAAATAATAAATATTCCTACTAGGAAATATAAGCATAATGACAGAATGTAGCACCTGAACGATGAATGACACTTATGGATAATTGGCAGTGAGTTCAATGTAAAGAGTGAGGTAAACAGCATTCGCAACATTCTAGCTAACATTCAGCCTGCTTTTGTGCTATCTGACACAAGTTATAGAGTTTTCCTATGTTTTACCATATTTATAGTCCATGTCTTAGGACTGCAGAGTTCTTAATATCTCATCTCTGTAGAAACGTAGGTATTCACAGTTGTAAAATGAGTAACCTTGGGGCTTTCATAGAGCACATAACTACATATTTGATTTCTTTTCTCCCTTATTTTCTGTGGTCTTCCAAAAGAGTAAACACCTTCAGTGTAAAGTTCTCTTAAACCAATGAATCCATTGTCAACATAGTGGGATGCACTGGTTTACATGATACATAAAACAATGTTATGGTGTTCCAGATGGGCTTGGATTTGGCAATAAACACACAAATCGATATGGCTATGTCAAGCTTTTATTCAGCCTTTATGCTGCAAAAGAAGCATGGATAACTACTCACGAGGCAATACCTGTCAGCAGGCTACTGGAGCCGAACATCCTTGAAACACAGGAAGTTCCACCTCCATGTGAGGAAGAACTTCTTTACTGTGAGAGTGACAGAGCACTGAATAAGCTGCCCAGAGAGGCTGTGGAGTCTCCTTCTGTGGAGATCTTCAAAACCTGCCTGGATGCCACCCTGTGCCACGTACTCTGGGCGTCCCTGCTGGAGCAGGGGGTTGGACTGGATGATCTCTGGAGGTCCCTTCCAACCTTAACCATTATGATCCTCTCGAGCTGGCAGATCAGAGAGAGAGTTGCTGACCAGCTGCCATGCAGACAGTGTAGGCCTCAGTGTTAGGGGTTTCTCCTTCCCCTCCTCTCCTCACTGTCCTCTTTATGCCTGGTGCATCCCAGCACTTAGGGTCAGTATGACCCAGGAGGCAGGCCGAGGGAAACAAATTCCACCTTTAGTTGCACTGCTCCCCGTCCAGGGTGCACAGGCGTGCCTAGCAGTAGGAGGTCGCAGCCCTCACAGTCTTAGGGTCGTGCTTTCCTCATCTTCTTCCTCCCTCACAGGTGTTTGACCTCCAAAACCAGTTTAGAGAACACCTGTAGTTAAGCTGACTACAAGCCCGGTCAAGCAGCCAGCTTCAACTGGTTTTTGGAGGAGGCTGTCTGTGAACCTGGCTGAGCAGCTGCCTCCATAGAATCACAGAATGTCTAAGGTTGGAAGGGACCTCTAGAGGTCATCTATTCCAACCCCGCTGCATACACAGGGTCTCCTAGAGCACATGGCACAGGACCGCATCCAAACGGGTCTTGAAGATCTCCAGAGAAGACTCCACAACCTCTCTGGGCAGCCTGTTCTTTTACAGAAGACTGAAATTAATGTCTAAAAAATTAAACTCCTCAGTTCTAACAAGCACCATAAATAGATAAAAATTAAGTCAGAATTAACAGTGCTGATTGTAAGCATTATCCTTAGAAAATATGGCAGGATTAATGCTTCTACAGGTTCAAATAACTAGGGAACAGTTAAGGCAGAGTTGCAATTATCTGCACTATTTATTGCATTGTCACTTATTTCCCCACCTTCTGTGTGATCATTTGCCCAACCTAACCTAAGCTTTCCCCTCCTCCAGCACATCAGCTGGTGGACGCTATTGCCCTCTCCTGGCTCGGAAGTGTGCAGTGCATCTGTGCAACAAAAGCATGCCCTCAGCAGCTCAAGAGCAATCCACAAGGAAGATCTTGGTATAGGGCAAGTGAGTTTCTGCTATGGTTGGACTCTTGTATCCCAGGAAGCCTCAGCATGACACAGGGCACCAGTCTGTCAGGAGGAGTCTTGAAACTATGATACAATTATCATTTTTTTATGGAAGAATGGATCACACAAAATCATTTATATACATATTTGTTGATCCTTCTCCCACTGTGCAGATCCTTGTAGGAGAGAGCCCAAGAGCAGTTCATTCAAGCAGGTGTCCTTCTGGACAGCCTCCGTCAGTCATCTCCATTAAAAGCAGACCAAGACATCACAGATAGTGGAATCGCAGTCCAAGTTTCTTCTTAATGCTGCCTCCTGTGGTGGTCCCCTCCTGCTCCTTCTGCTGTGACAGCAGCTTTAAGGGTTTAACAACACACTGCTTTTTGATCTCATTTCAGCAGCTGTGATTAAATAGACACACATCACTTGCTGTGCCACTATGTGAGCAGCCCATGGTTCACCTTCACTGAATTAGCACCTGCTGAGCACTGCAAATATTTGAAATGTCAATCCATTTGATAATGTCAAAAAGAGGGCTGCAAATACCACAGAATGGCACCAAGGAAACATTCAACACACGCAATGGCATATATAATATCTCTTTTCTGCAGGACAAAACACATAGTTAAATAGAAACAGGAAACCATAGTAAGACGATGCTAAGGCCAACAGATCTAATAACCTTAAGTGGAAGACGATGCTAAGGTCAACAGATCTAATAACCTTTAAGTGGGACATATTCATGCAACTTATGTCCTTAAATTTTTAAGCAATCCCTCTGCCCTAAAGAACTTTATTCTTCTATTCCAATTTACCAAATTATTTCATGAAATTATTTTCTGTTAATAAAATTTGAGATGTTGACAACATAGTAACCTTTGTGTTTTATGTGCAAATTCTGCCTCTTAAAATCAGAGAAGAAAGTACAGTCTTGTTATGACATCTTTATTACATTTTTCCAGTCAAGAATCTTAAGCCAGCAGGAAATATTTTATCTGAATAGAGCACAGTAATGAGGCCATATTTTCAGGCACAGAAGCTTGGATCAGCAAAGAAGCAGGTGAAAGTAGAAGAGATTAAGCTGACTAGTAGGTTGCACTTTGCCCTGTAGAAAGATTTGCTTTTACAAAAGAAAGCAGGAAACAAGACATTAAACTTGTAGCCAGATGCTGAAGGAGAAAGTTACCATCCTGAAGCATGCATAAAGAGCAGAGATCTAGGAATTACACAGAAATACAACTATCTTCAAATGAATTACAAGTCTTTTTTATTATTATTATTACAATTCCTTGCTAAATTATTTAGTTTTAACTAGTTTCCAAAATTGCAACTGCTAATATTTAAGAAAATATTTATTAATGAAGCAGCACATGTTTTCTTTTTCACTAAGGAGTTTTTAAATCACCAGGAACTTTTTTAAAAAAAGTAAAGTTCATGTGCAGACTGGCAGAACATGCAAATACCATGTGCCTTATTTGTGGCAGCTGAGAGTCAAAAGATACTTGTTTCCTTTTTATGCTGATATATGCTGAAGACTAATGTTTCACTGAGCACAAATACATCTGGTTGTAATTAGCAGAATGGTACCTTAGCAATAGGAAGTTATAGTGAGTCTGTCCAATTATCTTGACATTTCAAAAGGCAGCTAGTTTCAGTAACTCATAAGCAGATGCCAGGTTAATTTAAAGAGATATTTTTAAATCCATAAGACAAGAACAATTGCAAACTTCAGTATACTCAGCAAGAACAATCTTCATTAGCATTGAATACCCCAATAAAGCCCTTTCTTAAGACTTGGTGACGAGCTCCTCTTGGGTTTATCAGTCACTTGAACCACTTAATTTCCATTTTTTCACCTTCGTTGCCAAGTTACAAGACTTACCTGATTGCTCTGCCTGCATTTGGCTCTCTTTTTCCCCTACTAGTCTACCTATCTGTCAGATTTATCTGTGGTTACAAACACAATTCAGATCTTCAAGATTTTGTAGCAGTGAGAGGTGAAAAAGAGGAATTCTGCCACTTTCTCATAAATTCAAACTTTGTTAGACACTACAATATCCACACAACTTACTGAATATCTGAATTACTTTATTTTGAAACCTATCAATCAATCATGAGATGTAAAGCAGAAAATTTACATCATCCCTTCCAGCTCTCACAAAGCTATTTGATCTGTTTTATATATTATTTGGAAGCAATCTTTAGCGAAAAACACTCACTTCACCAAGAGGTTTTGACTGTACTTTTATAACCATATTTAACCTAGAACTCTACCATTGATAGCAATGCTCTGGAGAGAAGAAGCAGATGTCACGTGGCTGGATGGTGTGTTTTTTGACACTACACACAGAAACACACACACACACTCATTTCTGTCTTTACATTAATTAGAAGTTACCATGTCAGGTACAGCTTTATATTCTATATATTTATGAGGATGGCCAAATTTCAGATCCAGTTCGACAGGAGGGCTTACTGTGGAAATGATCTGAATCAGAAAGCAAGCATCTTGACTTGAAGCAGGTCTTGGTCTATATAGCTAATGTAATTAAAATACCGGTAGTAGGTATTTTGTAGGTAGTAGGTATTAATGACAAAGGTGATTTACTAGTCTAAGAATCAAACAAATTCTAGTAAGTCTTTCAGAGATACTAACTTCTAAAAGAAGTTAGGGAATTTCTAAAACAAATTTAGGGAAGTTTAGGGAATTTTATCTATTGCCTTTGTTAACATGCCACTGCAAACATCCCGGGGTATAAGAAGCTATTACTAATCCTTCTACCTCCTGTTCAGAGAAAGTTCAAACAATACTTCTCCTTATTTTCTTGTAACTCAAAAAACATCTACTGTAGTTTTATTTCCATTTCTCAAAGACAGTTTTATCTCTGTCTCAATATATGCATACATGTGTGCGCGCACACATCCTTTCTAGTACAAACTTCCCTTCTGTGGTATTTAGTTAGAAGCACAATTGAAAAATTCAGGTCTCTTGTGCTGCTCCCTCTACTTAACTTGTGTTTTAAATTAAACTTGAACTGTTGATCACTGCTAAAAGAAAAGTGCTTCAAATCAAGGTTATCAATTATTGCTCTCCCACATGCTTTTCATCTGAAAGTAGGGGGGCAGGAGACTGCAGTCAAAAGCAGGCAGGCTCTACAAAGCCTCTGGGTTTTGCACACTTCTGCTAATTTTTCCTTTGATCGTATTATTAGACAACAATGTCAGATATTCTTTTTCATGTGTGCAGTTTATCTCATATCTGTGTCTTCTTACCCTAATCAGGAAGGAACAAAAATTCTGATTAATGCCTCTGTTATACAGACATTCATTAGTGTAATTCTTTCTTTACTCATCTCTCTCAAACACCTTTGAAGTGATTCAGTCGTTCAGCTAAAAGAATATGAACATATTTCAGCAATAGAAAAGCTTAAATGGAAGATATCTCTCATCTGACTTCAGGATATTCTTTATCCTTGGGCAGACTTTAAGCACTCTCACATACCCTTCCCATGTTGTATCAAGAAGAGATCCCTTTAGTTTTTTCCAGATGAAGGCAGGGCAAGGGATTTTCTGATTAGCCCATTCCCTCATTATTCTGTTAGACTTATGTGTGTTTAAAAAATGAATAATAAGAATGTGCTTTCTCTACTATCAACAAAACTAGCATATAAACTAAAAATGGAAGACGCTAGTTAAAGAAAAGGCCCTTGGTTGATAATTACAATGTGAATCTTTATCCATTATACTGGGATTTATCTGTGAAGGCTATCGATTTATTTTTCACATCTAAAGAATGGAAGAAATAAAGGTAAACTGTGCTACCTTTGCACAGTCAGATCCACTGATGGTCTTGAGTTATTTACTGTTTCTTATTTTTTTCACACCAGTCTATATTTTGCAGATCATCATACGATAGTTCATATTGGAAGGGATCTCTGGAGATATGATGAAAGCCTCCTGTTCAAACAAGGTCGCTTTGAACAGATGATCCAGGACCAGGAACTGAGAGAAAAAATAGGGCCTGACAGAAGTTTTGGCATTACAAAACCTTGCTTGGGGAGATACAGAGTTGCCACTTCCAGAATGGTTGGTACGCAGGGACTCTGCTCCTCCACAGTTCCCTGGTCAGCACAATCTGCCCGCCTCACAGCTGCAAAGAGGAATAACGAAGGATGGAGCAGAGTGAAGACACCACAGCCAAACTCTTTTGCACTCCCTGTGCTGGGCCGCTGATAAGCCACACAGTAGCTGTCCAATGGGAAATATACGATAAGATGTCCGGGTTGAGCCTGCAAAGGTGGCAAATGACTCCTTTCAGATGAACCTTGCTTGAGCTTTGCTCATTATAAGCTCATTATAATGTCAAAACACACCTCCATCCCAAAAAGCTACCCACCTCCGAGGTATGACCACTCCTCACTGAGCATGCACTCTAGATTTTTGATTGACTGTACCTTTAAATGAAAGTGAGAAACTTTTTTACCAATCAATAACAATATTAAGTATGACTATAGTCACTCCAGCTCCATCTGAATGTAAATAAAAGCATAAAAGGTGAACTAAGGATGAAAGGAGGGGGGAAGAATCTATGGTAACTCCTGGGTCAGTTGATGGACAGATTCCCCTTTCCTCCCCTTGGGTTGGGATACTGCCTGATGAGACTCGAGACTGAGAGCCCTCTCCCATCTTCTGGAGGGAGTGATGATAAAAACCTCACTCTGTAGTAGAGAATTTCCTGTACTGACATCCGAAACCTGCTTTGTAAATGTTGTGTTTGAATAAATCACACTATTTGTGTACTTGACTACTTTTTGGGGGAGAAGGGGGATGATTGGATCTACAGTTGACAGATTTTTCTTGAATCTGATACTACCAGAGTCAAGCTTGTAGTTGATTTTACTATTTGGGAGCTTGATTCGCTCCTAGGAAGGCGATTGGACCTACGGTCTGCAGACTGTGAACCTGATGCTGATTTAATGTCTCCTTCTGCCCACCACCACTTTGGCTTTCAAACTGCAGCATTTCACACCATGTCCAGTCACGTTTTGAATTTCTCAAAGGATGGAGACTCCACAGTTTCTCTGAATAACTTGTTCTGGTGTTGAAGTACCTTCAGAATGAAAAAGTATTTTCTTAAGTTCAGATGGGATTTTGCATGCTTCAGTGCCCATTGCCTCTTGTCTTGTCATTAGGCTCCACTGAGAAGAGACCATCTCTATCTTCTTTCTTTCTTTCCATTAGATATTTGTACACGTTGATCAAATCCCCCATGAGTCTATTCTTTTTCAAGCTGATAGTTCAAGCTTCCCACTGTGACAGATGCTCCAGCACCTTAACCTTCTTTGTGACCTTTCACTGGACTAATTCCAAGAGGTCCCAGTCTTTCTTTTTTCTGAGGAGCCTGGAACTGGACACAGGTGTGGCCTGATCAGTGCTGAATAGAGGGGAAATATACTTGACCTACTGGCAACTTGCTGGCATGAGGAAGAGTTTCCTCATGCAACCTTGAATACCACTGACCTTCTTTTCCACAGGAGAAAATTGCTGGCTCACGATCAACTTGATATTCACCTAGACCCCCACATTTTTCCCTAGCCTGTACTGGTAGGCTGGGATGTTTATAAATAATCTGTGCTTATTCTTCCCCAGGTTAGGGCTGTGCACCTCTTACTGTTAAACTTCGTGAGGTTTCTTTCTGCCCAGTTCTCCAGATGGAGGCAAGTTCCCTCTGAAAGTTTCTTCTTTCAAACCCATGGTGTCTCTGATCACCTTGTCCTTCTTGTATCTGCAAACAGAATCGGTATTACTCTCTGCATATTAGATGTACCCTCTAGAATTAGTCGTTGCATAACCCTCCCCATCACTGAGGTGGGGCTGACCTAGATCCTTCTTGACTTTCTTACACAGTGGTGTAAGAGACTGGTTTGGATTGCGTTTGTCTTGACATTGTTGCCATTCTTCTTAGCCTTGGCTCTGGGAAGACTGCGGCATCAGCTCCAGGTGTTTTGTCTCCATACAATTAACAACTTCCTGGTCTTGGCATACTTCCCCTGGGAAGACTGGGATATCAGCTCAGAGTGTTTTATCTACTTCTTGACCTTGGCATCCTGTCTCTGGGAAGACTGAGAGATCAGCACCAGACCCAGACAGTGCCCAGCAGTGTCTACAGTGGCGCTTGCACTCAAGTTGCGGGAGGAGGAGCACCAGAGCAAGCAGTAAGTGGGTGAACTCTTCAAGAACAGGGACATAAGAGGACTACGTATTCTCCCCCACCCAGTGCAGTGGCTCCTTCCTGGATGTGCTGCTTCTTCCCAGGTAAGCGGCTTCTTCCTGGGTGAGTGGCTTCTTCTGGGGTGTATGGCTTCTTTCCCTGAACACAACCTGCACCAAGGTGCTTGGAACATCACCTGCACTGAGGCACTGAGGCACCTGTACCTTCACCAAAGTGGAGCCCACTGGACTGGTGGTGATGGTAACTATAATCTTGCTGCATCTCTCTCACTTGTTTATCTTTTCTTTCTTTTTTCCTTTTTTTTTTTCTCTCTGTCCTATCGCATTTATGAGAATAAAATTTACAAGGTTGTACGGCATTTGACCTCGTTTGTGTCTTAATCTCGCTCTTGGGATTGTATCGAAACCTCTCCTGATAGTGGATCAGGGCAGGGGGTGATATCTGTTTTCTTCCAAACCTTTGGAACCTCTACTTTTGGAAGATTATCACCATGACTTTTCAAAAATAAATCTGAGGCGAATAAGGCATTCAGTATCTCTGCTTTTCCTGTATCTTTCAGCATGAGGGTCCCTATCTAGCTGTGGGTCACATTTTCTGTAACCTCCCCTTTGTTACTTGTGGACTTACAGATGCCTTTCTGTTGTCATTCATATCCCTTGTCAGCATCAAATCCTGTGGGGTTTCCTCTTTCCTAATTTCATCCCTGCATGTCTCTGTATTCCTACTTGGCCACCTCTCCCCACTTCCGCCTTATATATGGTTTATTATTATCTGAACTTTATCAGGAGCTCCTTGTTGATCCCTGCACATTTCCTGTTACCCTTATTTGATTTTCTGCTTGTTGAGATGCTTGAGTTGACTTTATTCCATGTAATTTTACCTACCTACCTGAGTATTACCACCCTTTACTCTTACATGTGCAGGTTACAACTCTTTTTCTTCAATTTTATTAAGTATTCATGAGGACAAGGAGGCAGGCTAACAGTAGCATTCTTAGATGTACAAGTACTGGGATATTTCAGGTCATGTTTCTTTCCCTAAATTAGAACTTAAGATAATTAGTCATTGCTTTAATATAAAAAACAGTCAGTCCTTACACAGAATCAGCAAAAACACAGGAAGTAATAGCAAAATACATGTTCAAAAAAAGTATAAAAAGGAGCTAAAATTAGTATTAATGATCACTCCTATACTATGCTTGTGCACTCTTGCTCTTTCTTTCTCTAGCAAGAGATTTGCTGATTAAAAAGGACCTTTATTTTTAATCAAGCAAAATAAACAAACAAAATCTTGCAGATGAGTAGCAGCACATAGTGACAACTCTCAGCCATGAGAAGTCTAGCTGTCTGGCAAGTAGGTATATCTGGTAAATATAGCTCAGTGTGCACTTTACCTGAATAAGAGTATTTGGCAGATCCCAGTACAAAATGGTCTAGTCTTGACTTAGAGGCTACCAATGAAATATAGATACAGAAATGAAGAAAATACTTCACTCTCCATCCACTGTAAATAGCACAAGTTAATACAGTTATTCAGATAATCTCTCATTACCAAGGTTATTAATCTCTTCCCCTTCCCCTCAAAAAAGTAACAATAGGGCAAAAAAAAAAAAAAAGAGTCTTCTGTCAGAGAATAAGTTATTTTTGATTTATCAGTAAAGTCAGTTACCAGGGCTATTCTGGAAGATAGTAATTTAGAGGTGCAAGAAGAATTTCTTATACCATCTCTGTGCTGACCTTGTGAGTGTTTCTCATCCTTTTCAGGACAAAATGTAAGAGGTGAGCTTAAAGGCCTTCATGATTTACCTGCTACATTTTTTCCTGACCAAGTAAGGGAATCTAATCTAACAGCGAGTAAGTGCTAAGCTGCACACAGCCTCAAATATATGTTCTTTTTTTCTTTCTTTTTTTTTGACAAGAATCCTCTTCTTCCTTCCCCACTCTACCATGCTGCTTGTTCTGCTAGGCCTCAGAGCACACCAAAGTTCATATATAAATTGAAGAGCATGTTAAATTCCCACATGGACTAAATCTAGGATTGAAAAGAGCAGCTTAGATGCTAATACATCAGACAAACTGCAGACTAACAGAACAGTCTAGTGCAGGAACCAAAAGTACCATGAACACATTAGAAAAACTCTGTGCCTAGAATGTAAACCCTTATTGTGCCAGCCCTAAATTAGTGCTTTTGAAGCTGAGCTATTCTGGTCCAAGGTGATGAATCTGGAATAGACTGGAGCTGCTGCTTCTTTCAGTTGCATCCTGAATGCCAGTGCCTGCAGCAGCTTCCAGAGGTACCAATAGCCTCATCAGATAAGGGTTTCAAAACATGTTTGTACCATCAGTGTAACAGCATATGCTGTAGCTCAGGTTGGGAGCTGCTGTCTTGAGGGAAGAAAAATATTCTCAATGAATCTAAAGGCGGTACCGTAATCTTGCACAGGGAACAAGCTGTCTTGCCTGGTGAGAGTTCTACCAGAACTGGGAGCCAGTACTTTAGAGGAAACAACTAAATTCTCAAAGACAGGGGAGATGCTGTTATGCAGGAGTGTCTGCATAAAGTCTAGGTCCTGCTCAGTATTGTATACCATCAGACATTACAAATTTCAGAGGCATGAGTTTGCATGAGCATTAGCTGAACCTTTGCTGTACTGGGATACATAATGCAACAAAGACATCCAAAACTAATTATAGGTTTCTTCTACATTGAATGGAATGTATACAGCTGCGAGGACTAAAATAACCCCCAGTAGTGGATATTAACATACCTAGAGACAGCTAATCCTAAGTACTGCTTTCAGGTAGGCTTTTGAATCATCTGTTCTTAATATAACTTCTGTGGGAGGTAAGTTACAATGATAATTCACTTCTACTTTTTACTGTTCTAAAAGAACAATTGCAAGAACTGTTTGAATACCTGCACAGGTATGACAACTGGTATGGAAACTAAGGAAAAGGCTGAAATCAAACCAGTCAATTTTAGCTTTAGATCCCAGGAAGTCTCAAATGGTTTTCTTTTTTTTTTTTTTTAAAAAAAAAAAAAGGTTACATCCAGTAAAATCATGCAGAATACCATATTGCAATGCAATTACTACTTATTAAACAATGATCTTCTCACAGTCTGTCTGTAACCTTTCATAGATGTCATTCTCCAGTGTGCAAGCTATTATAAGGAATACTTTTTCCCATTCAGGCAAGTATTAAATGCTCAGAAGTTTTCATGTATGAAGTCAAAAGGCATATTCAATATGAAAAAAAAAAGAAAAAGAAAAAAAAACTGTCAAGACTGCCCTATTTACAGGCCTTGAGGTCTATTCTATCTAATAGGGATAGGTACTGCAGGAAAAAGAGAAAGAAGAAAATCTGTGTACCTTCCTCATAGTTTGTACAGGGAAATATTTCATCTGCTGCTCTTCAACTCAGTTCATCTTTGAAGCTGCTTCAGGCCACCCAAAAATGGTCTATCATCTAAGTTGTATTCAAAGAAAGGAAGTGAAGGAAAAGACATAGGTCTTGACTGTGTACTTGAACTTGATCATATAAAAAGAACAGGAGCAATGCCCTTAAGTTAAATGACTTACAGCTGTGGCTAAGAATGAGAATCATGAAAGAACATTTTTTTTTTTTTTTTAAGCTGTGCAAGCCAGTAGGCCTGGCAGCTTAAGTGCTTCAGTTAAATGCCTTTAGTTGGAAAGTTATCAAGCAACCAAATTCTGCTGTTTGTTTTATTGATAAAAAGACAGATACAGATGGTGCATAGAGAAGCAATTAAATCACCAAACATGCATGATTCCCATTAGGAATGATCATCCAATTCAATTTACCTTAGCAAAAAGATCTGTACACATTTGTATGTAGGCTGCACATTTGGCAAACATTCATGAAACAATTTTAGCAAAATTCCTTTTTTGTTGTTGTTGTTCATTTTTTTTTGTACACAGGACAAGAAAGCATACAAGAGAGTACTGAGATCATCTGATCATCTAAGGTGTATGCCAAAATGTTGAGTCCAAGCATTCTAGTCAGGCTGTGGCAAACCTATTTTGCATTTTTTTGTTTCTTCTCTACCAGACCTTAAAAAAAATAAATAAATAAAAATAAAGAGGTGAAATAGGCACAAAATATCAAGGGAACACAATGAATTGATAATGGATGAGCAGTGTGTATCAAGATTTCCCATAGCATTTACTGTAATAATGTAACTTTCTAATCTAGAATTAAAGTTTTGAATGAACCCAAATAAAGAATTCTGCTGCAGAAAATTGATTCTATATATAAATACCTATGTAACTGTATCAATTAGATGAATGCAATCACTTCTCATGTGACCATGTTTAGTGTGGGAGAAAAGACTTGTGGAAGCAAGAGACGACTCAATATGAGCTAGCAACGTACTCCGTTTATTTAGCCCGAATAGCGTGCTTGTATATGCAAGCAGAAGCAAGCTCTATAGCCACACGTGCGCATACACTACGATTGGTTACATGCTACTGTCCACGCAT
>JAWLRI010000427.1:143063-157942 GCA_034781795.1 Crypturellus tataupa
AATAAAATAAAATAAAATAAAATAAAATAAAATAAAATAAAATAAAATAAAATAAAATAAAATAAAATAAAATGCTATATCTTGTTTCTTCATCCTGTGTGTACAGAGGCCTCCTCAACATTGCAAAGAAATGAAAATTCTAGAGATTCCATGTCCTGATGTACAAGGGCCTCTCAACCTTGCGAGAAATTGCCTTAGCACAGCATCCCAGATTAAGTGTAGTGGAGGAATACTCACAGTCCAGCCGGAGAAGTTGGTCAGGTGTTGTTCCTGATCCTTGCTCAACTCATCACTGCTAGACTCTGTCCTTCATATCTTTTGGAAAGGAGTTTGTGACTGCTACTGTCATCCTTACAAGGTGACCCTTCTGTTATCTTCAAGTTCCCTTCTTCCCTTTGTTTTTGGGGAAAGCACCCGAAGTCTCAACATCGCTATTCTGACAAGTTTTTCTGCCATCTGTCTGTCCCATCACCAGAACTCAGTAGAGCTCATGTACTTCAGCGGTTTTGTTGTTAACTTTTTACCTGCCCATAACTTTTAAAGAACATACCTTACCTTAATGCTTGATTGGTAGCAGTCTCCTAACATAATGATAATAATCTGAGCCCTCAAGAACAATCTTGACTAACTTCAGATGATAAGAATTGATTCATTCAGTGATTCCTAAGTCAGGAGACAATAGCTGACTGACGTTCTTTCCCTTTTAATTAGTATCCTATGAGAGTTACTATAAAAGTTTCACTGGTTAAAACTAGAAATGACCAAGGCCAGTCTGAATCATAGAGACTAACCTAAGTAGTTCATACTAACACTAAATCTGAGGTACCCACACTAGTATTGTGGCACAAAAGCTGAATTTGTGAAGGAAAAGAAGTTAAAGAACTATAGGAAATACACAATTCTGATAAACCTAGGGATCAAAAGAAAGTGTCTGCCTTATATTCCAAAGAGAAGGTGAAATGAAGAGACAGGAAACACAGAAGTACACACAGTGATTTGTGGTGGAAAAAATAAGTCAGAGAAAAAAAAAGGAAAAAATAATGTAGAAGTACTGAGAAAAGAAAAAAACAAAGTTTTCTGATACCAATGTAACCTACATAACTTTGTCAAAGAAATCTATTCCTAATATTTTTATGACTTTGTCTCATTGTTAGGTCAGTTGGCGAAGATATAAACATATAAATTTATATGCGCACATAATATAGTATATATACCATAGTATAGTATATATACACATATGAACTCCAAAGGAAATAAAATATCTATTTAAGGGTAATTTAAAATAGTGATTATTATATTTTGAAAAATTCTGGGAATTTTTTCAGAGCATTGTTATGTATGGTTATATTAACTATTGGATAATTTCTTTGATAAAGATTGTGTAGAATTTGACAAGGGAATTCAATTAATGCTATACTCCTGTTCCCTCAGACTAGATTGAAAACTGCTTAAGGAGAAAAGCAATCCTGGGCATAGGTGTCATAGTCATCTCTTAGTGCTTATGATTTGATTGGCAATATCTCAGATGCTACTTCAATCCTAACTATACTAGTATTTCATACTTACATAGTGTCAATATTATCTCAAAGCACCCAGTAAATGTTCAAAAGATATACCACATTTTCGTAGATGGAGAAGCTGCTGTGCAAAAGATTGTGATTACAAAGCAATTTGATGATACACCTAGGAACATTAATGATTTCTGGTCACTGGTATTATACAGGTCTGTAACATTTTATATTTTTGTTAGCATCTTTCAGTTGCCCATATTTGCCCTAATTTCATTCTCACTCTCATTCCAAGCAGTTGACACATTTTCCTTTATCTGTATTTAACTTTTCCTGTTCTATCACAGCTATCATTTTTCTTTTTTTAAATTCCAAAGCTTTTTCTTAACCATTTTTATACAGCCTTTATGAAAAGTCAGGTGCACTCAGAACATTAAGTGTAAACTGTAAACCCCCTCAAAATAGTCATTATCAGCATATAATGTTCACTTGGGTGTTTAGTGATGGCAGGAACAGGAAAAATAAGATAGTGTAGTAAACATCAACTCTTCAATAATAGATTTTGAAGTGATCAGTAGTACTTCAAATTTTTAGTTAATGATTTACTTTTCATGTAGTATCAAAGATTTAGTTGTATATGTTATTAGGCGGCTTGTCACTCAAATGGTTAGCAGTTTATTTTCCAGCAATCAGACAGTTTGATGTGTTTCTTCAATATAATAAAGGATAATTTAGGATCTCAAGTTCCTAATTTAAATTTAATTTAAAGCTGTCCAAATTGAACAATTTGGAAACATTTATATTGAAATTTAAATATTTTTGGAGATTCTACATCAAACATAGAGAATTAAATCCTTATAGGAATGAATTGTTAATCAGAAATAATATTTTGATTTTGCAGGAGAAAGTAGAGAATTTTCTACATGGTCTATAGCACTGCTAAGAAAAAATCACATTGAGACAATAACTCAGAAATGCCATTTGTACTGTAATAATAATACCAGAGTTTTCATATCTTTATCTCCTGATGTCTGAATTATTGCAAAAGGTTGTGAAGAAAGCTTCCTGGAAAATTAGACATCATTCAAGAAGGACAAACATCTATATATCTATCTAACTTAACTGCATGTATGAAGGGCAAATATAAGTGTCACAGAAGTGCAACTTTTTAAATTATGATTCATTAACAATTGCTATATTTTTAAACTGGTCCAAAGGGACAGTATTTAAGCACAACATCACCCTGAAATGCATTTGAAAAATCCTTGCTGGCAGGTCAAGGAAGGTGATACTTCCTCTCCGTTCAGCTCTGGTGAGATGACATCTCACTGGCTGGGCAGCCCAGTCAAGAGAGAAAGGGACGCACTGGAGCCAGTCTGCAAAACACCGTAAATAAGATTATGGGACTGGAACATCTATCGTATGAGGACAGGCTGAGACTTGGGACTTTTCATTCTAGAGAAAGAAGGCTTGGCAGGATGTTATAAATGTGTTTAAATATCTGCTGGCAGTGAGTCAAGGAGATTTAGCCAGATTCTTCTCATGGATATACAGTGACAGAAAAAGAGTTAATGAACATATCAAAGTGCAGGAAATTGTATTATTTAACCTAAAACAAACAAACAAATAAGAAACAAGTTTTATATTATGAAGGTAGTCAATAACTGGAACAGGCTACTCAGAGAGGCTGTGGAGTCTCCATCCTCCAGCACAGCTCTGAGCAATCTGCTCTTGCTGACTCTGTCCTAAGCAGGAGGGTTGGACTAGACAATATCCAGATGTCCCTTCCAGCTTCAGCTATTCTGTGATTCTGTAGGCTTTTCACTTCAAAAAGCATATACCAAACTTGTTCTCAGGTTACTCCAGTATAGCTATTTACTGGTTCATATCCTGAGACCGATTAAGTTTGTCTTATTATGTGAAGCATGTCATTATTTTTATGCACATACTGCAAGTGAATACCGTACAGTGGTTAAGTAGCAGGAAGATACAGAGATAAGGAGAAGGAATTACAGCCATTGTCATAAGATATGGATTGAAATGACCTTGGATGAAGAGCTAAGGGAGGATTGCAATGCCCTATTCAGGACCCATGTACCATTCATATAAATATATCCATACAGAAAGATATTAGACATCACCAAATGGAAGAAAAAACTCCAATGGAGTAAAAGCCATATTCAACTTCGTAATTTCATCATGTACCAGACTGAAATAGAATGCAACTGAATACCTAATGACAAACTCACGTTTTGAAGGAAACAAATGAAAACAATCTAAGAGAGTTAGAAGGAGAAATGGAGATAATATGTATACTGCTGCTTGCATTATAGCCTCTTTCATGATTCAGCTTCATAATCCATTAATTTTCCAGGATTATTTGAAAGGCTATTTATAAGGTGCATCCAACCTAAATTAGCTACTCACCGTGCTGGAATTTGTTCTTCAGGACTCATTCCAATTTCATATTTTAGTATCCCTTCTTGTGGACAGACTTTTCAGATTTCTCTCTGGTCCTTCCATCAAGATTGTGCTGGTCATTTTACTCAATAAAACACATGCACTGCATTTCTAGAAATAATGGATGCATTGTAGAAAATGTTCTTTTTAGAGTAATTGTAAACATATTTTCCATTTTTACAGCATTTTTTGTGTGGTTTTCCATTCATCCTGGAAAAGTGTTTACATCTTTAAAGACATCTGCATGAGCTCTAGCATCAGAAGAGTATAATAGTTTTTGTCAAGAAAAAAAAAAAGAAAATTGCTGCATTCCCTTAAAACACCTAGGAGAAACTTAGATGACCCAGTCAATAGTAAAACTTTTGAGAATCAGTGGTTTTCTTCATAAGAAGTTATTCATGCACATATTTATGTGAGATAAATATAAAATATCTGCTGCATTCATTTTCTCACCATAGAACATGAAAAAAAAACTGCAAAATTAAAGAATTCTAGAAATATTTTTTAAAAATCAAATTTTTTGCTATCAAGTATAGAAAAGTCATATTCATCTCTAAGTATCCATAAGCTTGCACATTCATCTTTATGTTTGCAAGTAAACATTACACTACTGAAAGAGAAAAAAAATCAAAATAACTTTTTTTAAAAAGAAATTTACATGGGACTTTACTACCTATTTGTCCTAATTTTAGATATGGATATGCTGGACTGACTGTAAGCTCAATAGCTTATCCATATTGCTTGTAATGCTTGTTGAGAGCACCTATCCTTCAGCTAAAATATGTGATAAAATTACTTTCGTTTTCTTTTTAAAATCTCCTCAAAAGACCTGCTAACATATAGAAAAAGGGGTTTTTTTTCAGATTGTGTGCATTCATTGACTGTACTGAGAAGTGGAGTCTATTAGGGATGAAGTGAAAAAGAGGGTGGGTTATGACTTGATACAGACCCTGGTATGGCTTATATATTTTCATGTCCTAATTTAAAACATCAAAGTCTGCCTAAATAGAATCCCTCAATAGGTAATTATGAAATCAGTTATGGTTTAATCTTCAGGGACATCAAGAGCTTACTAGCAAAGTCTGTTATGGATCTCCAACTAATATAACAATAGTTGATGGGCAATCACATCCACAGACTCCAGATAGTATGGTTTCTATTCTGGATTTTTTTTGCAAAATGCTTAAACTTGAGCTGGAATTAAGGATCTTATCTTGATGGTCCTCCTTCATTTATGTGTATGAGACTGGAGAGATGTAGTTGGAGGAAATAAGTGATGGGTGCTTTAACAGGGATAACCTACATTCAACATTTGTCAGTTCTTAGAAATTTTATCAAAAAGAGATACTTTGTGTTCACATTCATTATCACCCACTATAATTCAGAGTTTCAGAGAAAACAGCATGATGAAAACATCATTAATGGTCAGTACTAGGAAGCAGATAGATAAGAGCACAGGAAGAAAAGTTGCAGACAGAAAAATTATATTTATTTTGCTGTAGAAAGCACAAAGATCAGTTCTGACAGTACAATTAGTATGAAATAAGACCAAACTGCATGGCTCTGCCACCTGACTAGTCCACTTAAGGACATCTTTTTCCATCTTTGGGCATTCACTAGCACTTTGAGCTGTCCGTTCATATCAATCTAGTTGTGAGGTAAATTATCTCATTTACTGCTGTGAGATCGTTTCTCGGATCTGACTTCTACATGATTTAATGCTCTTGCAGCTTTATGATTTTATGGAAATGTCCTGAAAGAGAGGAATAATTACTTCCTCCTCTACCTGGAAGTCTTATAATATCACAAAAGTACAAGTGTACTGAGGCAAACAAACAAGAATTGTTTGGATAAACTCTTGTCTTTCTAACTCTAAGAAATTAGGATATTCCCTCAAGGAAGACTTGAGCACAATCTGTAATAGCCACTGCTGTACTTTTCCATATCAGAAGTGAGGCAATTTCTTTTTTGCAGTAGGCAAATCCTCATCTGACGTGAGAAAAACACTGAGGACAAACAAACCACTCAATTTTTTCAGTTTGGGGATGCAGCAGAAACAATCTGACACAGTGAATTTTCACTGCCTCAAACTTCAAAAACTTGATAAAGTCTCTGGACTTTTTAAAAGGTCTGAAAACCTGATTAAATCATTATTTCTTTATCTACATTTGATTACACAACATTAACCTTCGATAATATATTCATATCTGATTGATGAACTAGAGAGTAAGTTATTACTGAGAAATACAGAAAAGGAGTGAAAATGGCATATAAAGCAAATAATTCACCAAAATTTCTTGCTATATATTTTCAGGAAAAGCAGAGTATTTTCAAAAATAAAAACTTTACTTTTTTATAAAAAGAAAGAAAAAAAAAGATAATTCTTATACATGTAATACAATCTTGAAATCTTGACTTTTTTATTTATATCTTGTCCTCAGAACCCAAATATATTATCTGCTAAGAGAGATTTTCAAATATTTAAGGGGTATACTAAATATACTATAGAACCTTAGATATATAGGATCTTTTTCATATATTTATATAAAATATGATACAATATATTTTATATATATATGGATATAGAATCCATATAATATATGGATAGGTGGTGATATATAATGGTACATATATATGGATATATAATATATATGGATTTACTTAAAGTGAAATTCTAGAATTTAAAATGAAATTCTAGAAGTTTAAGTGGTGAAATATTATTTCCTATGACTTCCTTCATTTCTTATTCTCTTGTCTTAGTATTTCCTTTCTTTTTTTGTCTTTTTTTTTTTTTTTCTTGGAACTGGGTAGAGTTCTGGCATCATGAACATCTTCAGAGTGCAGGCTGTGTGTGTTAGCATAAAATGCTTAGATTTTGCAAGTGTGTATATATGCAAGCAGGCCTGCAGTAAAACTGCCATACATTTTGAATCTGTGTCAATTAAAGTCAGTTCAGAGCTCATTGACACATGTGATTTCACAAAGTGATAATTTAAAGCACTGAATTATCAGTCCCTTCCTCATAGAGAGTGACACTCATGGCCACATAATAAAATACTTTATGGCCTGTTGTTCAGAGTCATAATTCCACTTTTCTCTAGTAGGATGAAGCCACAAGTCATTCCACTCAGCTGCCATTAAGGTATGTATTGCATTCTCAGCCTGTGCACTGAAAATAAAAAACCTGACAGCCTCTCATCCACAGATGGCAGAGGCCTCTAAAGCTGTTGAACTGGCATGCAGTCAGTTGGCTTTTGATCTTGTTGTTCAGATATAAAAGCCTGTTAAAGTGGAAAGGAAAATAGGCTGCTCATGTTTAGTTAGCATTAAACTCTGTTCCAATGGGACTTTGTGCCTTTATTTTCTCCTTCAGCTGCTTTTAATTAATACCTTGAAGATACAGCATATTTTGGATTAAAGGGCCAGAATATTCTTTCTAACTCAACTCCAAACATCTCTATTGTGAACAGCAGCCATTTTTTTTCCCAGTACACAAAAACTTTTATATTTTTCTTCTTTTCTCACTTAGCAAGGAATGCAAATTCAACCTATTTATGGTTGTTCAGAGAATCGCAACATAGTGTTCGCTAAATGCATAGATAAATAAAAAGCATCTTCCCAGTTTTGTAGAAGAGCTATTAAACTTAAGACGCTATGGGAAGCGCAGCAGCACAAGACTGTTAATTCACAAGGAAATTTTGTGACCCTTTTGGGAGATTCCCTAGATAATAAGTATTTGCAAGACTTCTTTTTTTCTTCTTTTTTTCTTCATTTCACTCAGTGAAAGGAATACAAAACAACTGCCAGAACACTGCACTCTCTGGCCATGAATACAAGCTCCCTGAATTGAGATAGAAAATGGAAACATGAGAAAGCTCCTACTTGGAATGCCAGAAATACAGAAAAGTGCAGACTTCTAATAGGAGTTTGCTAAGTGGAAGGGAAAAAATGTGCAATACCTACAAGACTTGCAGGACTGTAGAACCTACAGGACTTGTAGGTAAAAATTAAAGACATGGTAGGGAAGCAGTGTTGAGAGGCTGGAGATTTATAATGCTGCCATAATGCCCATTTTGCAGATTAATATTTTCTGGCTGTATAAGGCAAAGCTGTCGTATAAAGAAGCACCTATTCAAAATATTCAAAGGTAGCATGAATGTTGAAAATATTAATCATTCGAAATATTGGAAGGTAGAAGTCGACAGGGAAAAGTAGCAGCTGTCAGGCTGCATCATGGACAGGTGGCTGCTAGGGAGGGCTGGTGTCCAGGAGGCTGCTGGTGGCTCCCGTCCCATCGCCTCATGGGTGCAGAGTCCTGGAGGGCAGATGGGGCTATCTCACCCTGGGGGGCATCGGACATCCCCACGGATGGGGTTGAGGGTGGGGATGGGGGAAGAACGGGTTGGGCAGGGATAGCAGAGCTGGGGTGACCCCCAACGCCTGACATTAGCTCCCATTCAGAATAAAGCCACCGTGCTGTTGCCTCTTGGTAGTGTAAGGTCTTCACATTTCTCCTGATTAGGGAGAGGAGGTTAGGAGAAGTATACCTGTCACTTTTTTCAGTGAAAGCCTTGTTCACTTCCCCAGGGAGAGAGACCTTAGGAGACTGCCCCTAAAGAGATGCTCCAGAGAATCCTCAGGACCATAAACAGCATGCATTAAAGGGAGATATCTGAACTCTATTATAATTCAAGAAAACTCCTCCTAAGGTATTCAACATGAGAATAACTTCCCACTCAATAAAATGAAATGAATAGCAACAAAAAAAATCATAAAGTAGCTCAGAAGTAACTGTTAAAGGTTGAAAGCTATGCTTCTTCACATTGCCTCTCCCAAAATAACACTTAATGAACAAATAATAGAATAAGAATTGTGGAGTAGTGTATGACCATGTCCTTGACAAAGCACTTGGCCTGGAATCAAGTGTAAAGCCAACAGATTGAATCACGAAAAAGAAAAAAAAAGTATTGACAAGACTTGATCAAATGATTGAATTATATTTTTAAAAAAGTTTTCACAAAGGTAGTCTCACTACAGGAAAATGTAGTAATCTAAGATTTAGTAAAGTGCAACCTAAGCAAGCACTTTTGCTGCTGTTACTACTATGGTAAACCAAACCCTTTAAATCATATCTGAGCTATTTAAAAATTCAATAAAGTGTTTATAAAGACCAATTAGGAAAATTTAACATGCTAACAGTTACAAAAACTGGCAGTAGTATAAATATTTAGAAGTGTTTTAAGTGTAAATATCCTAGAACATATTTACTTTGCCTGTGCAATCTTACCATAAGACGCTTGTCAAACATGAAGACATTCTTCAAGAAGTAAGAGACATATTTTAGTATTTCAGTCACAAAACAACACTGCAACCATCCAAAGACTGACAACTCTGCACTGTACTTCACTGTGCTGGGGTAGAGTTCAGCTGATTCACAATGACCTTAGAAGACTGATATGTGCAAAGAGTTTTAATTACCAACATATTTATAGTCCTTTGTAAGAAGCTAACAAGAAGACCATTTTATTAAACAAATAAACAAAACAAAACAAAAATAGATTCTGCTCAGATTAAGAAATCTGTCATTGTCTATACACACATTTAAAACTACAATGTAAGCCCTGATGTGTTTTATCGTCTTTCTGTAGCTTCTGCTCTTTTTAAGGGATTGATCATTCTAAGGGACACCTGGAAGTATGTCATGGCCACTTAATAATGTGCAGTGTAGCAGCGCTTCAGTAGACATTATTCTCAATTTCTTCTCGTAGTCTGATATACAAACACAAATCCTGCTTTGTAGAGTTTGATTTTAACACTTAAATTAATGAAAAAGAGCACAGCTTGTGATTTCCTTAGCTCTTTCTTTTACCTACTCTAGAGTGCCCCCAAAGGAAGCCAAACATCCTTCCAGTCTCCATGTAGCTGTTGTGTTGGGAAGAATCTGGTTTTGAGTGGCATCTGAGCTTGAAAATACTAAAACTCATTTGACTATCATGGAATATATTTGAGAAAATGGCACTTCTGAAGAGACAATCTCCAGCATGCAAATTACATAACAACTTTTGTCTCAACTTTGGCCTCTCTCGTTTATTTTTCAACGTGAATAACTTGAATCTGCCCAATCTTTCTCTGTCCAGATGATATTCATATTAGTATCTTCAGTTTACGTTTCATTATAATTCCATTACCTTTGAGTACACTGACTATTTTTGTTGAGTGTACATCAATGTTTTAAAAGTGGACTACAACTATTTTTATTGCTACACATATTAGGATTGTGTTTAGCAATTACAGTGCTATGAAACAAAGACAGCCTATAAATTTATGACCTCAACACTACAGATTCTGCAAATTTGTATTTAAAAATATTGACAAAATTCTACTTTATCAGTCCTCAGCCATTTTTCTTTATTACTTCAGTGGATTCAACTTTCTCAAAGAAAAAAATATATCCCTGGAGTGCTTCCTATTAAATGGAAATTCATAATAAGTTTCAAAAGGTTTCCACTGTATATGTCCTATTGTAGTCTCCTGTCAGACTACATCCATTTTCAGATCTCTCTCTTCTGAAATAACTTCTACAATAAAGCTGTGAATTAAAAATGCACAAAATAAAACAACATGCTAATTGTTCACTATGTTCTAAATAGTTCAGAAAGCATAGTCCTGATAACAACAATTTATGAGATGATCAGATTCATGTATTACATTTAAATTATCCTAAAAACCTGTTTTTATTCTGAGGACCAAATCAACTCTAATAATATATTGCATTATGGTCTAGGGCAGGAATGAAAAAACTATATGTGGTTGTTGTTGTTGTTCCTTTAAAGTGTGTTATTTAAAGTACTTCTAGGTCACTGCGGATTGATGTACAAGTTGAGCAGACTCGTTCCAGAATCGGTAGTCCATTAGTCTGCTAACAGTCTTACAAACTAAAATCCTGGAATATTACGCCTAGTTTTTATAGGAAATATTATTTCCTGTAAAAGTCTAACTATCCATAAATACCACCTAAGAAGCTATGGCAAGTTTTGTGCTTTTTTTTTGTTGTTGTTTTTTGAGGGAAGGGGTTGGAATGAAAAAATAATGTTGGTAATTTTCAGTGATTTTGTTCTTTTAATGTATTATTTTTCTCCTCCTACTCAGTCTGTAAGTATTTCTTAGAGAAATGAACACAGCCTGAGGGAAATGAAAATAGTTCTAATGAAACCCCTAACCACTTCTAAAATAACACTTCTGTTCAGAATGTTGCTTAAGCAGAATATACTTTGGGGTAACATAAAAGGTTTATTAGCTTCTGGCATGAGTTATATAGCTCACTCATTGCTTCATCAGCTCAAAGGAAAAGAAACAAAAGAAAAAAAAATAATAAAACAGCTGTCCAAAGCTCATAAGGACAAATGCATTACCCTATTCTGCCAAATCATGTTTCCCTATACACACTTAGATGAACACTTAAAAAAAACTAATTAACATTGACAAATAAGTGTAACTGGTTCAGTTGCTCAGGAAGTACATCTGTTGGAGGATGATTGTCATTTTAATAATACTTTTTTTTTTCCAGAAATAGTCATGCTTTCAATGACAAACACAGATCAGAACAACAAAACTTGCCAGAACAGTTGCAGATTTTTTCAGAACTAATTTATGTCAATCAGTTTTCAAGAAAAGATCTTTCAGGTTTGCTTACAGAATAGAACAACTTTAAAATGTTAGTTTCCCATTCTGTATTAGGATACTTTCCATGTTATACTGAGAGTTTTTGAAATAAATACGCTAAATATTGAATTTTAAGATTATATTTTTCAATAAATTCTACAACATTTTAAGCAATGATGTACATAGAGATTCCCTAGTAGAGCTCTTTGAATGAAAACAGAAGGGCATTGGAGTTCAGGAGTAATTCATTGGTAATACGGGGAAAAACATATGGGCATTTAAACTCTAGTAAACCTCTTTCACCTACTTTAAGAGTTTAAGGTTATTTGGTGGCAGGTCAAATTGAACAATTGGCTATATACATTCTGAAGTATAATATATTTTATAACAACCATTTCTTTTATATACAAAATCAATCTAGAATGATTATCATCTGGAATAGGAAGAACTCACTTCCTACAGATTAGAGAAATATCATGAAGTTTCACAAATCGTCAGGTCAGCAATCAGTAGTTGTTTTTCTATGTGAATGTGTGTATTTGGAAAAGTCTTCAGCTCCATAGCCAATGTCACATCTAACCCCAACAGGGCTCTTTGTGCCAACCATTTCTACCCCAGCACCACTCCCAGGTAGGAGTTTGGAACCAAATAAATGTATGTAGATGAGGAAGGATGTGCATTGACTGGAAGTCCCGAGAGAGTAACTTTGCCCATTTCAAGGAACTCTTCCCATAACTGTTACAGAGGATCTTTGCACAAGACTTCCAAACTATCCCAAAACTCGTTATAGGAGTCATCAAGTGCTAAAATAGTCAACTAAAAGCCTAGCCAAACATGTAAATCTTCAGTAAATATTTTAAATGGCTCTGGGATTGTCTTCCCAAACAGTCTGTGTGGGTGTGTGTGTGTGTGTGTGTGTGTGTGTAAGTATGATGTCCAACTAAAACATAGTTGGACCCTGGAATAGCAGCATCAAACAATAAATGTAAAAAAAAAAAAAAAAGAAAAAAAAAAAAGCCCGAGTTACCTAAATCGGATTAGAAAAAAAAAGGCACGAAAGCAGTATTTCCATTTCAGGGTTATGAAACATAGAACAGCCCAGTAATAGCCTCTCTGGCACATTGAAAACTGGTAAATATTACAAAACTATAGCTTTGCCATATTGCACATGGCACTGCAATGTGCATCTTCTGTTCTTTTGAGGTTAATTTTTAGATAGCAGAAGCAAAACTAATCAAACGTTAGTTTCTTCACAGCTTTTATTTCTTAGATGCTATATGTAGCTGATTTCAAGCTGATGCCAGTGAAATATTAGTCTTGGGAACAGACTGCAAAATTTAATAATATTTTCTTCATTAGTTGAAAGATTTTTAAAAAGTAGTCCCAGACTTTTCCCCTTAAGAAATAGGCCACATTACTTATTTGTATTCATGCATGCTTCTTTGAGATTGGAAAATAAACCAAGAAGAGTTGATAACTTTTTATATAACAAAAGATAAAAGAACTGCAATCATTGTTATGTTAGTTGGTGGCACTAACTATTTTAACTGTCAATATATCTGACTGTCCAATTAAAATACAGAGAACCTTACAGTATATCATGAATTGTACAGGCTTTGAAATAAGAGAAAATGAGAGACAGGTAAGAAATTAGGAGTTACTCATTCTCAGTAGGCAATAAAGTTAAAACAATAGTTATACATGCTTGGCTTAGTAACTCTGTGATTCCGTATCTCATCGCAAAATATTTGCATTCTAAGACTGTGTGTTCATGAATGAGTTTCCAAATTCTCCTCTGTTTAAATATAACTGTTTATTGTATCTCTGTCACTCTGAAAAATCAAATTAAATTGAAACAAAATCAACAAACTGAGAAAGAGGAGGAGGATGTTATTTAGGCTATACTATTTAAAACACTGGGATGGGAATTGAATCAATTTTGTTCTTTTTATTATTATTGGCTTTTTTACTTTGAAATAGTCATATTTATCAGCTCTTCATTTGGAAAATAGGGATATAAACACACACAAAAATGTAGGGTGATAATGTTGTTACCACAGGAATCAGCTGTAACATGCCCCTCTATGCGGCCACCTGGCCTCTACATCCTACGCCAATACAAATAAAAAAATTGAAGGAAGCCTCACATCTTCAGAAAAAAATATGGACTTTCTTCTTACTCCAACTTGTCTTGCTCCTAACATATAAAAAACTACTATTATCAAGACATTTAAGTTCAACCGAGAATACAGTAATATTTTCTTAGAAACACAAATGTCTAATTTGAATACAGGATCAATGCTTACAGATCATCTAAATTTAATAAACTGTCTTGCTTTGTGCTAATTTTCAAGATAATTTCTGAGTGTATCTGAGTATATTAACACAAATCTTGAGGAAATATTCAGGGAAAGGGAATGTTTAAGTTAAAAATCTACTTTAGTGTCACATTCATCCAATTCACATATCATTGATATGCGTATAAATGCATCTTCACTGCTTAATAATCTTTGTTTATCTGAAGTTTTTTGAATAACTTCATTCAACAACATAACTATAACTCATTGGAAGGACATAATCTTCTTAGAGAAAAATGTCCAAGGAAACAGCAAATGACATTTGTTCAATGGATTGCCTTACAAAGCTAGAATAAAGCATGAAAAAACAGGCACATTTCTTTACTCTTTGCTTCATATTTGAGTTTGTAGCTATAAATCTAGTCTCTGTAGGCTCTGTAGTAAGTTGTACACCCATGAGTGGACCATGTAACTCTAGTCACGTAATTCACAAACAGATCAAGTGAAACTCTCATGCTGCTGCTATGTAGCATGTGGGTTTGATGACTCCTGAGGAATGCAAATCTCTGCCTGCGACAGAAATTGCTGCAGCCAGAATGTAATGTCTCTAGGTCAAAAAAATAGCCATGTATGACAACACTCTCATCTCAGGATGTACCATTACCTCCCACCTGCATGTTCATTTCAGAATTGCCCCAGTTGTCCAACATGTGCCATTTGCTCAGCTATGTTATTTGTTATTTGTTATTAGTATGACTTGTGAGAACACAAATCTGTCCATTTCTCTGTCATTATGAACTATGTGGGTGAGCAAATGTGCTGGATGCGCTTGGGATTCGGCAATCCAAGGACAAAAATGGACTTAATGACAATGGCTCCTTTAATCAAAACAACATAGATACAAGTACAAAGAATAAGAATCGGTTAGTACACGCGAATGCAAAAAGGTTAC
>JAWLRI010000427.1:164335-206015 GCA_034781795.1 Crypturellus tataupa
AGCCCTGTGCCACGTGCTCTAGGTGGCCCTGCGTGTGCAGGGAGGTTGGACTAGATGACCTCTAGAGGTCCCTTCCATCCTTAGGCATTCTATGATTCTATGATTCATAAATACATCCAAGGTATCAAGTTATGGATATTTTGTGTATAAAAAAATCCCTGTTTAGTGATGTTTAAATCAAAAATTGTATCAATATAAAGCAAAAATAAATAAAACAAATATATTTTATAGCCTCTTAAAAAAAATAGTGAAATATTTTTACTTGGAATTTTACTTTTTTTGGAATTTGCAGCAAAGTAAAATGCTATATTTTAACAACAAATACAACTAAAATACACATTAGCACAATAAAAGAAAGGAGTAGAATTTGTTTCCCTTAATCTAATCCACCCTGAATAAATACCAATTACATTAACTGAAAATAAAGACAGATCACATGTCTTCAGTAGATTTAACATGAAAAAAGTCAAATAGAGAAAAAAGACTGATGTAGTTATTGAAATTGTCTCAGACGTGAGAGATCCAAGCTCATTTTTTTCTAATATCTGCTCTCACTGCCGTGCAGAGACTGAGTCTTCAACAACATTCAATTAGAAAACTAGACTACTGTCTAGGTCAACAAATGCCTTAGGTATTTCAACTAAAATATTTCATTGAGTATGTGTAAATTGAGCACAGTAAAAATAATTCTATGATGTTTTTGTATTTTACCTGAATTTTCTACCATGCCAGGTATAAAAATATAACACTGAGCATCGTACAGTGAAATAGTCCATATAGTGGAAATGATGTTTCAACAGTAGCAGTTCATTCTTTTCCATATATATGGATCAGCTTCCATAGAAATAAATCTCACGTTTATGGCTCAATGCAGATATTGAACAATATTTAACAAATATGTGTCAGAATTCCATTAGAACCAATTTAGGTCCATTTTTTATTGCACCAGTGTAATCAAAAATACACTGCCAGTTTATGTCAGTCAAATTATCTGCCAAAAGATTGAAAGACAGACAGATTTCACAATATAACTGATAGGAACATGATTAAAGAATAATCAGTTTTTCAAGAGGCTTTATTCTTACTAAAGTGAAATTTTAGACACTCTCATATGAAATATTCTACTAACAATACAGTTTCTCCTTAGACGTGTTGATAGTTATGTTGCTATTGACTGTGAGGAAGCTCTAATTCCATATTGAGCATATTTGAATAAAACAATTATTTTCTCCCTGCTAAGCTGAAGTGTTATCACTTCATATCACTGTCACTATCACTAAGTATGAAGAAAACATGGCTCAAAATGTGAATTGATGATATTAAAGCTTTTATTTTCTCTCTCTCTTTTTTATTATTATTACTTTTTAAGACCATTCCCTCATGAGGTTTCATTCTTCTCCTTTCTTCTTTCATTTTTTTTGCATTTTGGTAATATTCACCTTGTCCATTTCTAGTTTATTTGAGTTGATTCTATAATCCTTTTCCATTTGCCACCTTGCCTAATATTTCTGTAGCCCTTTCATAAAAATATGTTCTCAATTTTACTCATAGCTACTCTCCAGTCCATCTATGATATCATTTAATTGCTAGTAGCAATTAAACTAATAGTAACAATTATTTTGCTATTATTTCACTTCCAGGTTTTGATCATATTCTGATGCCAGCTGAATACATTTTTTTTCTTTTATTTTCTATTTCAATCTCAGCTATTTGAGAGTAAACTAAAATCGGTAGGTTTTAAAATTACAAAGAAATACATTATTCATTCTCGAAGAACTAGAATGCGAAAAGGAAATGAGTATTGTGAGTTGAATTGTGAAAAGTGAGCTGAATGGATAGCAAAGGGGAAGAAATGCATGGACCGGGAATGGGAGAAAGATTAAATTAAATTACAAAAGTGAAATACAAAAGTGTAGTTAAGAGAAAGGGAGTGATCCACAGGACATAGAGAGGAATAAGCTGGAAATAACAGAATAAACCATAAAAAGAGATAATAAATTTGGCTTCCTGGAAAGCACATGAAAGGCACCAGAGATAAAATTAGATAGATTCAGTTGAAAGAAAATCCACATGTAAATTAACACAATTAATGGAAAGATACCAATGTGAAAACAATTATCGGATTAGAGTCTGCTTACATGGTCATGATGCAAATAACCAGAAAGAAATAGAACTGAATTGCTACATACAGCTATGCTGAGTGCTTGGTGCCTTTTTTGAGCATTGTTTGTTGTGGTTCCTCAGAGGTCCCATATCGCTTGCTCATTCTGGCTTTGAGAATATGACCATCAAAAGGACTTCAGTCCTTGGCAGGGAGATATCCCACTTTTTGTCTGAATGTAGAGTCTCCGTTATTTCAAGTGGAATTACAATGCTCTTTACATGGGACTACATCTTCAAATCACTTAAAATTTCCACATGGGGTAGAACATCTCAGCCCACTTATTTAGTAGTGCATCATGCAAAGAGCAGTCTGTTTTGTCACTTTAAACCCTTTTTCAAACAGCTTGGGACTCAGCTAGGCAGGAGGCAGACTCCGTCTCTTCCCTTGTTTTCTTCACAGTACCTCACCTAATATACATCAGCTAAAAGAACCTTCATGGTGATAAACAAACAGGAGGAGGTTGATGGAAAAGTGTTCTCTGTGTGAAGTCCTTGTTTTTCAACCAAGCTTTCTATCTGAGTATCTCAAAAAAATAGATTTGATCTCTTCAGAAATTAATAAATACCCAAGGGAAGAAAAAAGGATATCTCACAAAGATGAACTTGTGGGACACTTCATATCATAAGAGAAAGATGGGAGAAGAAAAGGGTAAAGGTTCAGGAAGAAAGCCTTGAGTATAGACAGGAAGAGTGGAATCATTGTATGTACGGTGAATTTGATCTTGCCCTATTATTTTTCATTTTTAGAGTATTATTATTATTATAAGAACTCTGAAACTTAAAATATTATCTCTGAAATGTCCTAGAAACAGGCACTAATCAGGGCAAACTGGGCCATATATAAAATAAAATAAACCAGTGGCATAATTTATTTTTGCTATTTCCAGTCTACCATCCTAGATCTCCAGTCTACCATCCTTTATTTTCTTCTTGTCAAGTACTAGAAATTATTTCAGCATTCAATGCTGAGACACTGGCCATTCTTCAATTATTTATTTCTTCTTTGGAACTTGGGAGGTGGAAGGACTGACGGCAGGTTTTATTCTTCGGTTAGCCCTTTATGCACAAGAAAAGCAGGCTTCTGCACGCATGGTGATAATATGTCAAGCAGTGGCTGTCAATAGAAGGAAGAAGTAAAGGCAGCTCGGGTTTAGGTGATCACCTCTACGACAGAGGAGCAGGCAGAGAGGGATAACATATCTTGCTGATGTCCCTGTGGAATGAAGGCAGAGAAATATTCTTGACAGTGGCAACCATGGGATTTCTCCTTTGTCAGTGAAAGTAAAGCACAACTGACAGACTCAGCCTGGAGTAGAGCAGCATGAATGGAAATAGCACTGCAGGGCAAATGAGCCACAGGAAGGAGTATTTCTCCCCGAGTGGGAGACACAATTCTGGGAGGTTTAATTTCACCCAAAATAGTGTTAGTTAGTGTCCTTTCCAAAAACATTATGTCTGTCCATGTAGTAGGTTAGAGATGGGAGCATGAGATGCCTAATGCCCCACAAATCTGCTTGCAGGAAATTGAAATTAAAATGCAGATCTTTTGAATTGTATTTGATTGATTTAGATTTGGTCTGATTAAGTAATCTCTCCATGATTTCTGAACCTGATGTTTATGACATCGTGAAGCATCTTTTACTGCTTATTTGTGCCTTTATTTATGATCATTTAGCATGAGCATCAGCTGTAACATCAATACTTCTTATATAATAAGATAAATATTAACTACACTCTGCTATGACCATCAGGTTACTGGCAGAACTCAAACTATTTACCTTCTTCTACCAAAGAAATTAATTTATTTAGACAAAGAAGGAGTATGTTAAAATGACTATTCAGCCTTTAAAATTTATTAATAACCACCAGAAACATACCAGGTAAAAAACTGCTTTGCAAATACTAGCATAATAACAGAAAGCTCAGCCTGCGTCACAATTTTAGGGAGAAACTGAACCAGTTCCAAAGATGTATGGAAATTCTTTCCTAGTTTGAAATATCTTTGATACTTAAGTAAAAATAAATTAAAATACTAATTTCAGTGAGACGGAGCTGTTTTTTCATTCACAGTTCTGTTATTTGTACAATATTCCTCAGTCCTCAGTGGCAAACAGCAAGGAAAGAATAGTTATATCCTCTTAACTCTGAAGACTGTTCCAAGGGTCCTTAATTACTGTGAAAGGTGATCCTATTCTATGGCTATTGGGGTTATACAAGCACCTGTTAAGTGAATACAGCTAAAAAGCCATTATGGTTTTATTAACTTTCCATCATTTTTGTTGGTTTTATGAGCTTTCATTACAATCCAACATTTAAGTTATATAGTAAGAATCATTCTCTTGCCATCAGATACTACTTAGGGATGAATATAACCTTATCAGTGCTGTGTGCCATGACTCAATTGTTTTCTCGGTTTGATTTTGTTTGTTTTTAACTATTTTGAGTATATTTATTTATCAGAAAACCTGTAACAGACAAGAAACATCAGTGCATATATTTTGACTTAACTATCCATCCAGACTAAAACTGCTATGGTTATGACCTCTACCCAAACATATTCACTTTCTCATAATATGACTGTGTATTCCAGTCAGAAAGGTGGGTCTTGCATATATATTTAAAAGGGTATTAAGAGTCGAACACTAACATTTTTATGAAATCACATGTTTTAGATTTCATTTTCAGTCTCAATTCAGGCAGAGTTTTCAGAACTACATAGTCGTCTTCTTTCTTTAGTTAGATTTTTCTTGATCACTTTTCCGCAGTTCAGTGACTGTTTCTTTCAGTGCATGAGCAGTGTGCACCTAATGATTATAAGGCATTTTTCTCCTATTCCATTTTTATTATGTCTTCAGGACATGCTTTTATGCTTTATTTACCAAATGTGGTTTCAGGTACGCTCTAATTGCAGCTTTTTTTTTTCAAGTTTCCTTGTGGACTTTCCTATAACACTCATTTTATGGTTGTTTCACAACTGTTAATTCATTTTCACAACACCTCTGTGAAATGAAGGCAACTTGTTAGTTGAGTTTATTAGGACAAATGATAAAAACTGACTGTAAAATTGCTGAGAGATTTTAGAGATTATAATTATCAAAACAGATACTAGAACCTCAGTCAGGAACTAAGGACATGCTAACTAAGGATGAAAAAGAGTCTAACCATCTATGACACAAAATCTGATTTTGTACTTATTCTGATTTGTACTTATTATTGTATCAGAAATGACTACATTCCAGGTCCTTGCTGCTGCAGTGAACTATGTAATGAAGACTAAAACCTAAAGTCCAAAGAATACTGGTTCTGTATTAGGCTTTGGAAGAGGCTTAGCCTGACTGTTTGGGCAGTCAGGCTGTTAAATTCATCTGCTCCACTGCACCTTGTTGCTAACTTTCCGGAGCAAGAAAATCCCAACCTCAGTACTGAAATCAGGAGTACCTGGGTTATTGTGATGGGACAGTGTAACAGAACATTCATGTTTATCTCCAAAATTAGGATTTCTTTTTGTTCCTTAGTCTCCAAAACTAGTTATTAGATTGGGCAAACAAATTAAATCACAAAACAACATTTTTCTGCTTTAAGCTCACTATTTTGTAGTGACTTGTATACTTTTAGGAGCAAAGCCCAAAGGTTTCACAAAATTTAGCCTGAAGAAATTAGATTCTGGGAGTGTTGCCTATATCTGAGGTGCATCAAGTAGAAGAGGAGAGAATTTAATGTAAATACCAAGGAAAAAAAACCTGAACATAATCAAACCTTCAAATATACCTATGAAATACTGAAAGATTTTCTGACTCGAAAAGAAATAATCCATGTAAAGACACATAGGATCCAGATAGCACTGCCAAAGGACCTTCTAAGATTTGGGAGAGCAGAACTAAAGAATACCTCCAAATAAATCCAAATGCTGTTGTTTCATACAAAGATAACACAAGGGACCACAAATTCTTTTGTGGTCCCTTGCAACATGGATGAATTTATTGAGAGCAGTGATGTCCCTGAAGATTGTGAATATCATTTGGCTCTGCAGGATGTTGTGTTCCAAATTAGCTCTCATACAGCAAGCATACAACTACAAACTGCTTGGGTCAAGTTTATATTATCTAACCATCCTTGTGCCACCAAAAGTGTTAGCCACTTTTCTTGCTGCTGTCTTAAATCACGGTATCACTTTCTCTCATTTGGCACTTCCCCAGCGATCAACAAACATCTTCCAACTTGAGGTTTACTGAACTCTAGCAAAAGATACATACTTTAATCTATTACACTACAAATTACTTATAATGGCAATTCTGAAATAATCGGTTGATTTGAATTTAAAGGGATTTACATGCATAACTTTGTTGTTAATGCTAAGAAAGGCATTCAGAACATGCCAATGTACTTGCATAGACAGAACAAAGTGCAAGTGAAGAAAGGAACGACATACAAAGTAGAGCTGTTTACACATTGTGGACCAAATATTGCCACTCATTTCCAATTAGCATCAGTTTACATCAAGTCTGCATCTATACCCTGACTCAGAGTCTATGAAATAATAAGATGTGGATTACTGACTGTTATGACTGTACTATGACTATAAAAGTCCTAAAAGCAAGATGATCTTTTCTTTTTCCAAAAAAAAAAGCTTCATTTAATTAACTTAGTTCACTTCATTAACACTTAAAATTAATGAACACTTACAGCTGGGCCCTCCTATACATTATTCTCCTTTTAGCTGAACTGAAACATCTGAACAAAGATTGAGTTCCAGTTTGGAATTTGTTACAATGTTGTACTAGACCTCAATAAGTCATATTAGATTCAATTTTTGTTGGTTAATGATTAAAATACTTAGTGGTACTGCATAGCACTAAATAGTACACAATCTCAGAGAGTGCACAAATGCAAGGCACAAGAAACAATAATATAGGGGAAAAAATCCTGCTTGTAAGCATCTTCTCTTCATCAAGTGCACATTCAGGTATCATTCCTGCTTTGAATTTCCTATTTGATGAAATACCATTTCTTTATGTGTTAGTGGCATAGCAAGTAGACTTAGACAATAGAACAAATTCCAAAGCTGTGACAAAATGTTTCAGACAAGTGGAAAAAAAAAAAAAAACAGCAAATATGCTAGCAAATCAATATATTTCCCAACAATACCCTGCAGAGCCACCCAACCCTAAAGTTAAAGAATGCCAATTGAAATGTTAAATAACCTCTGCAGATTACAGTTAAATGCCCAAGGGTTAAGAACACACAGTGCTTTTTGTAGTCCTTTGCAGGGCATGGCAGATGTTTTTGCTGACTGACTTCACATTCTGTTTAATGCATCAGTTGCCCACGACTACTTATTCTGAATTCCAAGAACCTTTCCTCCACAGCAGAGTGAATGATTTTATTTTTTTCTTTTCCTTTCTTCTCAAGCATTCTCTGCTCTGTGTTAAATCATGCCAAAGGATGCAGGCAGTGGAGAGAGGAAAAAAAGATTTCTGCAGCTGCTGTGATATCAAGCATATATTTCTGTCAAAGTACATAAGTGGATTTAATCATTTTAAAAGTATTTTGTGGTTGTTCATGTGTTTGCTGTACTTGAAAAGTCAACAAATCCTCAACTCTGCACTCTGGTCTCACAATTAGGAATTGAAAACTTAGAAGCATTTCAGAAAAGCAGTTATTTGAACATACCAAGGCCATCTCTCTTATGTACAGCAGTTTAAGTGGCTAAGGAAAAATGAAGAGTGAAAACAATCAGAAAAAGAGAGATTAAATTGAAAAAAAAAAGTATTTTCCATTTTTAGGGAAGGGAAACTCAAGGATTATGCAACAGAAATTATATTCCTATTCTTTAATCTTAATTACTAGCAAGAAAATACTTCTTACAGTATTAGGTAAAAATTCCCCAGAAAGTTACATTTTACTTGGTTTGACAGTATCACCACTTCCCAGTCTAGATGATAACAAGTGTTTTTAATACAACTTCCTGAGAAATATGAAAGCTTCATGCTTTCACTTGACTTTACTTTGACTAAGTTTAGTTCCTGATCTATAGCATCTGATATGTTAGCTAGCAGGTACTCAAGCAGTTGCGTAAAAAGTCCAATATGTGAAATACAATCCACAAATACTGTCTAACTGTCAATGAAAATAATATCAAAGTTACAGCTGAAGATATGCAGATATCCTTGATCACATTAACAATTTCTTAGAGATAAATGTCAAATATCAAACCAATTTCAGATATTGTAACTCTTCTATTTATTTACCATATTTTTTTGAATATAGATAAAGCACAATTTCAATTTAGTAAAATCTTTGAAGTATTAACTTACATGAGCAGGTTTTGTGTCTGATTCCTCTGAAGAGGAAAGACATGCTAGGCATTTCATCAGTTCAAATATGATATTCTCTAGTTCTCTAGTTCTAGGATATGAAAAATTTGAATCTAGTATTTTTTGAGTCTAGTTCTCTAGTTCTAGGATATGAAAAATTTGAATCTAGTATTTTTGTAAAAAAAAATAAAGAAAAAAAGGAAAGCTCTTGTGAACTCCACTTGCAAAACTAATGAATTTTTTTTTTTTTTTTTGAGTTTTGGCTCTTAAAGACTTTGATCTCTTTCTTTTCATATCTAGGAACAGAATTACCTCTTATGACCATTTTGTTTTCATCTGCCCTCAAAAGTAAGCACAAGTACGTGTGTGAAAGTAATCAGTAATGTAAGGCTACTTTATTTCATTTTCCTTTTCCCAAAATGGAGGCAGGACTGGGAAGAAGTGAAATATACACATAAAAGAAGAAAAGATTATTATTCTCTTCAGTTTCAAATAATAATAAAAAAGAAATCCATTTTTTCTAGTCTTTTCACTCCCTTCCCATCTCTCCTCTAAATACTGAGTTGATATCCAATCAATTCCTATAAGGATCTGTTTGCATACTAAATAACTTGTTTTTCTTTCCTCCTTTCCCCTTTCCACTGATTATAATTGCTTCAGAAAATATGCATGGTACTTTCTTATCTTCTGATGAAGAAGAAGAGAACTTTCTTCTTATGGTCTTCTCAAAGGAGTTGTCTTCTCTTTCTTTTTTCCTGACATTCTTTGACTTTGCAAATGACAGGACATCGCTGAAAGGCAGATGCATAGTGTTTATAGACCTAGTGATGAAGTACGTTAATTCTACACATCAGAGTGTAAACAGATGTTAAAATGAATGGATGATACAAAAATCACCCAAAACTAGATAATGAACATTCCTGTAAGTAGCGTGAGAACCAACATAAATTCATGTTCTCTGTCTAAAATAATCCATCTCTATTGATCCTTTAATCTAATTTTCTCTAAGATTCAATTTCTAAACTCAGTACAGCCCAACTTTTTTTGATGATATTAGATCTTGTTCGGTCTTTTACAGACTCAGATATTTAATTTGCTCCCATCATACATATTTTTTAACTTCTTAGAGTTTTCAGCACTGGCTGCTATCAAGACAAAAGATAAATTGAGACACATATTTTTGGTATATTTTATATAGATCAGACTTAGAGATCACAGAGAGTATTAAACACAATTCCTCTTGTGTCCTCTGATCGTCTGGAAAGCTTTTTGTGTCCTTAGATTCAAATCAGCTGTTGTATCTATGTGTTTATTCCAAAATTGGGTAGCTTATAAGCACAAGATTTTATTCAGGATAGGTTCTTACTTTCTAATGCTGTAAGTAACTCAGCTTAAGCTGTTTGATACAGTAAGAGTTTAAACAGACCCTCAAGATAAGATGTTAATGATGTGCTCTAGCACCCTGGCAGTGGGGCGTATACCCACACTGGGACACTGAGCACAGGCCACGGTGTGTTGAGAGCAGAAGAGCTGCAGTACTGCAATGCAGTCAGGAGTGTCTGTTAATCTGAGAAAAAAAAAAAGAAAGAAAGAAAAAAAAAACCTAGAGGAAGTGGAAAATAACAAAATAACAGGTATATGGAGAGCTTAGGCTGTCTCTAGCTACCTAGAAATAAAACAATGACTAGTATAAGAATTAGATGTGTGGTGTGGGAAAGGGAGTAAAGCAAGGACTTCTAGGCTGCAAGTAGACTGGAATAATATCACCAGTGATGATAACATTTTAAATTTGGCTTTCAGACCACAGGCTTTGGTAGCTTCTTGAAGCTGACAAACAAAATTTCTACGCTTTGTTTAGATCCATCCTCTGTACACTGTAGATTTAGAAAAAAAGTCTATCAGTTGAAAATGATGCTGGAAGAAAAGGATCTGAAAGTTATTCTTCAGATATCCATGAGACACCAATGACACTGTGGTTAAATATAGTGCATAATTCTGGTTAAGAGTGATTGAATCAGTGAATAACCTTCAACTGGAACAAGGTGCAATAAAAGGGCAAGTTTTGAGAGACACCAGGAACTGTAGTAAGATACCTACAAGACCAGCTTGTCTGGATTAGCTCAGCAAAATGCAAGCTCACGGGCAATTATTCATCTTAAATGCATGAGAAGTAAAATACCAAAGTAAAAGAAAAAAATCTGCTAAAATCTAATGCTTACAAGAACAAGGTTGCTATAGACATACTCGAATTATATCACATAAAAACAAAAAACTTCTAACTATCAGAGCAATGAAGCCTTAAGAACATCCTTCCATTACAAGAGGTAGGAAATTCTTAAACGATTCGATATACTTATGCATGTGGCAATGGAGAATACATCATTGGACTTGATGACCATGGAGATGGCTTCCACTTCTGTATCATGACAACAAATTCTGCAGGGTGATTTAAAAGAAGCCCCAGAATTTCAAAGCTTCAAGACTTCAAAAATCTTCAAAAACCGAAGATGAGACAGTTCTAATTAATATCTTGGAAAAAAAAAATGAGAGAGAACAGAAAGACTGAACAAAGAGAAAAAGCAGTCAAAGCATCTCTTTAGATGTGCAGTTTTTGGAAAAAAGGTTGAAAGTTTTGCTTACAGAGGGAACTATGGGAATAAGAGCACTAATATACTATGCTATTTGCTTTGTAAATTAGCAAGAGGACTGAACTCCAGGAGTCTCAGAGGAGATCTTTTATAAACTTCCTAGTCAGAACAGCAATATATTAAAAATAATCACACAAAAAATGCTATTTGGAAATTTTTTGTTTGAAAGAGAGACTTGTCCGTGATCAGAGAAGGTCTTGGTCTTGGCATAATTTCAATAAATATAGGAAACACTAAATCTCTTTAGAAGCCCAAACTCACTGATTAGATGCTAATGCAGTTATGTTTTTCTTCCTCTCCTCTCTGCAAACATTTAAAAACATCCATAACAAGCCTCAGGTGAGTTATATAATTAAACCTAAATTGAATTTTGTGCACAGAGCCAGAAAAAGTCATCTGAAGCATATCAGTTAGCTTTAAATCTGAGTTCGCCTGTAGTGAAAAGTGGCGAAAAGAAATAGTTTACCCCTGCAATGAGTTTTGACAAAGCATTTGATATCTAAAATCAGGGGTCTTATTCACCTGATGAATCTTCGCTGAACTCTGATGATACCATATTGCATACACAGTGATCAACATTTGGCAAAGTCTTTCAGATGCAATTTTCTCAATTTTCATCATGCAAACTCTCACAGAAACATAAACAATAAAATCACTTTATTGTTTTTAGTAACAACTTCAATAAATAATTTGTAAAATAAATCATTTAAGGATTATTTCAAAGGCCCATGAATCAGTGAAAATCTACCTATTGAATGGAGCAAATGTAGAAACAGGTTTAAGTAAGTACTACAGGTTAGTGACAGTTAGCTTTCTGTCTGGTGAGGCCATTAATCTTATTTCAGTGTAACTGAAGCTTGCACTATGAAGTGCTTTCCCTATCTCACCTTAGGAAGGTTTGTGCTACATGTGCCAGGCCACATGTGTGCACAGCCACAGATGGAGGAACATCTCAAGAAATGCAGCAGGAAGGAGCAGGCTGTTTTCACCAATATTTTTTTCTGACCCTCTATACAGCCCTTGGGTGTTTCTATATGGCCCTCAGAAAAAGGAGTTCTTTGAAGTGACCCATGGGCCCAATTAATTGCCCTGTCAGGCCCATGTTCCTTGCAAGACACTTAGTAATTTGCAGAACATTTATTAGACTGTCTGCTTTAACATTTAGATTTATAAATTTAATTACTTTCTCAAGAGATATGCAAGATCACGTTTGACAATTAAACACTACTTTAGAAAGCAAACCTTGACAGCACAATATTCTGGGATGCAATATGTGAAAGTTACCATTATTTCAATAATACAGTCTAACGAAATAGAAATTAATGAAATCAAGTGTCCTGACAGAAAAAAGACCAGAATATTATCCAGTTAGCTAATCCCACCACAGTCTTATTTTTAAAACCCTCTTACCCTCAGTCAATCTTCAATTGACTGAGATTTCACCATCTGTGCCCAACGCAAAAATGCAATGAATTTTCATGCCTGCCTTCTCCTAGAAAACACCAGTTCCTTAGCTCTACAGAATGTCAAAATATCAGAAGAAATGATATCCTACTGTCCATACTGCTTTTAACGTGTCTGTCTAGAATTGAGAGACACATTGGTTCAGTAGCATTAAGTTCCTATAAATTCTCAGAGAAAGGATTAAACCTTTCTCTATCTCTCACCTGCCAGGGCACTTAGTACTTAGAACTGTAGTAGAAATTACGTTTAAATAGGAACTGTGTGTGGGGGAAGCAAAACATCTAGCGCAGATGATAAGTTCAGATCTCCAAAATCTGGGAAATTTATTTCTTATTTAAAGTACAGAAAACATGAAATCTTCAGTTGCCTGAACTGCAAAAGCCTGAAGAGCTCTGAGGAGGTGGGTTAATTGCAGAAAAATGGTCTATTAAAAACAATTGCCATTAAAAACAATGTGCTCAGGACTGTAAAAACTTTGTTAGTTAAAAAATTATCTTAACAAGAGTAAAAGCATAGATATATCTTCTTTAAAAAAATATTTTTCTTGAGAAATCCACCTTTAAAAGTCCTACAGAATACTTTCTATATTGAATATTTCTATATCTGGAATAAAAATATTCCAGTGCATTTTGAAAGAATGTAAAAATCTAATCTTATTTTTGCTGTCAAGCAGCATGTTAAAGATAAATTTTGGAATGTCATCCTTGTGATGAGTTTAGTTCACCAGATCATCTTTGTGTAATAACACATATGGTGTACCTCTTTGAAATATAAATCAATTATCTTCAACCTAATACTAGCCAGAAGCTGTACTGCTAATTAACAAGTGAACTGGAGGATCCCTCTGTTACTGCTCATTAAAGAGATCATTGCAAATGTTAAAAATTGAGATAAGCCAACACTACAGCACTTCTACAAGAAGAAGACAGCAGATTTCCATATGGCCATGATTATTCAAACTTTCATATGAGTTTGAGCTTTTCCTGGCTCCAGCTCTCCTTCTTGACTCATAGAAGCCTATTAATATTTAAATCAAATTATATAATGCTGCATTATCAGCTCATTCATTAGTCCCATTCTCACAAATCTTTTCTATGAACATTTAATGGCATGAACATTTTAATGCAATAGGTGATCAAGCCATTATGGAAGTAAATAGCACAAATCAATTAAAGTAATTTAAATATGACAATGGAGTTTTCTTCATATATAGGAAAGAAAGAAGTTTTTCAAGTGGAAGCAATGGCAACCTGTTTTTCACTCAGAGAAAGTACTAAATAAAATAAACTTATTTTGTAAAGGGAACAAAAAGCCAATAAAATGAGAAGAAATGTAAAAGGAAAATATCCAGCTTCTCATACAGCTTCAGAAAAGGTATAGTCAACAACATGGATTTGGAGGAAAAATTTTGCATCCTTATATGTAATATATCAAAAACTAACAAAGGCTTCTCAAAAAGCCATAACCTCAGTATGCATTAACTAATCTTCAAAAATGAAAGATGTGGGCTACTAAATAAAGTGGCCCACATAGTTTCACATACACAAGCAACATCTTGTTTTGTATCCGCAGAATCACTGATCTCTACCTAAAGCTGCACATCAGCATATCAGGGTCATTTGTTTTCCTGTCTCTGGATGATCTGTGCCTCTGTATTTGTGTTTTCTGAAGTATGAACATGATAAAGATGGAAATCTAACCATTATAGTATAGTAAGATATCTTCAATATACATAGTAAATGTTAGAGTCTGCTCTTTTAGACGGTCTTCTGTAGATTGGCAGCATTATGCCTATTATTACAATGATGCTAATTGATTTTTTCTACCAGAACTACATGCAATTTGAAATGTCATTGGTTATATCATATTTATATATATATACATATACATATATATATGGCACACTTGCAGAGAGATAAATATCTGCAATTCAGAAACTTTGGCAAGTACAAGTACAGCTGACATTCCTACTCAAATAAAAACTGATTCCTAGGCATTATCTTGCATTAAACAGTGCAGTGTAAATTAATCTAGGTTTCCTCTGATTTCTTCTATTTTAAAGTACGTGCCATAGGAAAATATACTCAATGACCTTATAGCCAAAAAGACTCATGATAATGTTATCTTGTTCCCAAATGATCATTATGTATATTTTTTATCATAATAATTCCAGTACTCACATGATTTTCTACTTAATTTTCCATTAGGCCTGAAAAAAATAATGCAAAAAAAATACAGACAGAAAATTTGCAGCTTGTATCCTCACTCTAGACAGAAGCGTGACTGCCTGCTCCTCGTGCCCTTGACCCAGTTTTTTATCAGCTTTCTCAGAGGGCAGCTTCCACTCTCTGCGGAAAGTAGAAGAAAGAATCATTCTGATGGTACTTTTTCCTTTCTTTTGATTCTGGTGACAGATGAAGAGTAAATGAAGGATGGGTAAATTAACATAAGTATGGCAAATCCCTGGGGATGAAGCAAGTTTTGGAGCAGGCTAAGATTGCCAATGTAAATATTTTATGAGTTTGGATACTCAGGTATGGTAAGGGATTCCTTTTACATGTTAAGATTCTGACCTATCACACAGATGTGCCAAAAGTCCCAAAATAAAAGTGACTAAAAACATGGAAAAACAATGTATTCTTCCATACTTTTTCACTTTAAGCCTCAGTCTCATTTTCAATTCCCTGCATTGTCTCAGGAAGAAAAATTTGGGTGTCTGTCTTTCTGATCTTTGCAGTACAAACCCTGTGATTGTGCTCACCTGGGAGACAGCCCTTATGCCACCATAATTACAACTAGAAATTACAGCTAGTTCTCAATTATTGTGAGCTGAGATACTTTAATTCCATATTTGAAAAAAAAAAAAATCTGTGTAACAAAATTCGAAGTTTAAAATGAATGATTTTTAGCTTTCAGAGCACAGTTACTTGAAAAACACCAGAGATTCATTTTGAATAATATGAATAGTATTATAATCTGTTTGGAAATCAAGATTGAGATTTTTTTATGAGAAATTATAAGCCTGCAAAAGAATCAAGGAACCAAAATAAAAATACAATTCCAAGCATAATTCTAGCACCAACAACATAAAATGTATTCTATTTGAAGTCTGACAGTAACATCACATATTAAAGCTAACCTTGCCCTTTATGATGATACTTCATGAACAGGAGAGCTGTGAATGAGCTCTCTTTTTCTCACCGCTTAAGTGAAGCAAAAACATTATGACAGTTAAATAACAATATTTAATACATCATGGCCAGACTCCTAGAATATAAAAGCATGTGAAAAATATAATGTACACCTTTCTATAATAAACTATAATTACGATTATCCCAAAATATATTTAAATATATTCATACCTATATAAAATTTTCGAGCACAACTTTGATGATATTTTAAAAAAAAATTATTACTTTTAAACCCAAGGTGTGAAAGGTATCCAATATTTGGTAGGAATAATGAAAGTGTTGTAATTTAAGTAATGAGCAAGATTCAAACTGTTAAGAAATGGGAAAAAAGTACAAGGTTACATTAGCCAATAAGTTACCCTGCTTTTGGTGTCTTTATTGGAAACCAGGGTGCATTTCATCTTGCTATTTCTTGCTTGTTCTAAAAATAGAATTCTTTCCCTTCTCTTTCCAGAATCCATAAGAACAATTAAATTTCTTGTTCTTTTGATTGCCAAGGGAGAATTTTCACTTTTTCCACTTTTGGACAAAGAGTATTTTTTTTCCCAGTATATAACCAGAGCAAGCAATTTCAGAGGAAGCATCTGCCGCCTACTTTGCTCAGAGTCTGGAATCACCTCTGTTTCAGGGTACAAAAGGAACATAGGCTCTGCAACCTGCACTCCTGAGACAGCTAAAGCCTTCTCAGTTTGGGAAACCATGTAGCTGAGGTAGCATAAGGTTGTGTCCACACTAATGTGTCCTCCTGCTCAATACCAGACCTATTAGTTTAGGCACAGCAGCCTCCTGACCAAGTATAACTAAAAGACAGGTGGGAAATCTCAGGGCTGCCTGCATCCAACTGTGTCTAATTATATTGGCCAGCAGCCTTGCAACATTTTAAGCTCTAGTGCTGCATTTAAATTACTGGACCTGGAAGTGTTTCCTTGCTTCTGGATCTGGATGTAAATCTGCCTACCTTATAAATTGAAGTGGATGACCACTGACCATCTCCAACTGCCTTTTTTGCATGCCCTAGTGTCCATTAGATGAAAATTTGGGCATATGTCTCTATGCAATAAGTCCCAGTATCATCCTTATTACCTTGCTCTATTTGTACTGTTGGCAGAAATGTCAATGGAGGGTACTTGCAGGATGACCCTAAAAGTTAGGCACAGGTTATACAAACTTTGTGCTGTGTCAAAACTACAAAGCTATTTTCTTAATTAATATTTTTATCTGCAATGAAGTTTTGTTTAAAGTTCCCTTTTCTGTAAAGATGAAACAGACAATGATGTGCAGGATGGAATTTCCTCACAACGAGGTTACACAGTAAATTAAACATAGGTATGAACTGAAGTATAAGGGGCCAGATTCTGTAGTAGAACAGATATTACAAAGTACTCTTTTTATCAGCTTCTAAAAAAAATTGTAACCTCTCCACACAAATACAACATGGAAGGTTGTGTATTTTTTTAATTTAACCTTTCAGATTTTTAAAGCGTCCAAAAGAAGAGATACCTGCAGTCCATGTCTGGAATTCTCAACAGGCTACTCACATCACTAAGCTGTTTTTGGCTAGCGAGCCTGAAGTAGTCTACTTAATATTAAAAAGTTTAAATAGTTTAATGATGGAGAGTCAGACTGTGGCCCTGTAGAGGTTACCTTCTAGGGTGCTAAACACAGCTTTAAACACCCATAAGAACATTCTTGGAGTACTGAAGACATCTGAAGGTGAAAGAGCAATATCATCTCATTGTGTCTGGGAAGAGGATTTAACTCTTACCCTCACTTGGGGAGATAAACTCTTGTGAAAGTTAAGTTAGTAGTTCACTCCTCCTAGATACAATGAGATGGTACTGTACAGAGATATGGGGCAGAGGAGGGAAGAAAATTAACACATCTCTACTACATTTTACTTTTTAAGGATAGCTGGGAAGTTGTTTATTTTGACTGTCTGATAAACATATCTCCCCTCAAGACTTTAGAAAATACTTTGCAGCGTATAAATGATTCATGGCAAAGTTCACCAGTTCATCACATTTTCTTTCTTTTTCTTTTTGCTTCAATCAACAGTGAAATGGAAATGTGACACAATGTTAAAAATGTTATAAGAGATGATCCTGTGAGATTTTCCAAGAGGCAGTAATGAAGTTCAGACTATCTATCTAAAAAAAAAAATTAAAAATCCTTTCTTTCTGTCAAAATCTTTTGAGACCAGAAATTTATTACCACTAAATGAAACTCAGCCAGCATTTGGCTAAAGAGTTCAACAAGGAATAATATGTTCATGCCTCTCCAAGGTACCCATGGAATTTCCCTAATATTTAGATCAGATATTAATCTGATCTTTGTGTAGTGGAAAACACTGGTCAGTACTAGCTGTGCTTTTTTTTTGGCCTTTCATATTCCTGCAAAAACAAAAAAAAAGACTATTATTTCAGCTTGAAATCTCAATCAAGCCACTCTTTTTATAGAAATTAATTGTCTCCAACATCTTGCCATATGTTAATCACCTTGAAATGTGCACCTATTATGTCACACAAACACTGTTATCACGTGGTAGATTCAATGGTGTATATTAGCTTTAATCTTCAATTCTTTTAGGTTAGTTCACAATGATTATTTTCATATTCCAGATTATAATTTTAATCACAATTATCACTGTGGAAAATCCATGTTACTCTATTGAATCACCATTTAAATGAAAGGAGCCATGCCTATGTAAACCTGGAGTGAGTCAGAGTCTTCAGTACATTCTGTGGAAATAGGCTCCCAAAAGAATGAAAGTCAAAAGAATGAAAAGATTTATGTTATCATTGGAAAATTAAGAGATAAAAGGTCACTTCTTAGATATTGTGTAAAACAGATACTTTCAAGCACACACAAGCATTACTATTGTGAATATTTAGAAGTTCACCAGAATGTGTCAAGAATCAGTACACGTTGAATGAAATCCCAAACTAGAAAATATTGGAACCACTGGTTATAAAATAAACAAAGATGTAGCAAAAGTAATTGCCAGAGAAAGCACAGACCAGGAAGTGAAAAGAATTTTGCAAATGTTTGGCAAGAATTGCATTTAAGAAAATAAACTAGCCTATTGCTTAACAGTACTGTTTTGAAATTTCAGAACCATCACTCTGCAGCTATTGAAGGTTGCTCTAGTCTTCAATTTCATTAAGAAAAAAGACCTGAAATTAAATCACTAAACTTCTATATAAGTAAAAAAAGAAAAAAAAAAGAAAAAAAAAAAAAAGAAAAGATTTAACAGTGTTTCCTTCTACACTTCATAACAGAAATTGTATTCATTTTGCATGTCTTACTAACAAAGTGCTCTTATGCTGGGAAATAGTTGGTCTTATTTTGTGTAATGAATTCAACATTCATAATAAACTGATTTTAATTATAGTAGCAGTGACTTATTTTGGTCTGAAGATAAGATGTTTCTATGAAAATTTTCAGGTCTGGAAAACATATATATTTACCAGTGTATTCAAGTAATTCTTTAAATGAGTTTCAATCTTCAATTAGGATAAAAAGCACTTATATAGGGTAGGGTGAAAGGCATTTATACAATGGTTTCAATTTTCCTTTCCTAGATAATGATATAACCCTCAACACATCACAGAAGATAATGAGTTTCTAACTTTCACCAAAACCTCATGAGCTTAAATCATGTTTTAGCTTCCGCACCAAGGATCTTAAACTTTAACTGCAAGTAAAGAATATTTCTTGAAGATAAAGACAGATAGGTGATAGGTTTTTTAAAATGCTTATAATAGAGACACATCACAAAGGCTTGACAAGAATAAGAATTCACATTCTTTCCCTGCAATAGATGGCTGCTAGAGAGGAATACAAAACAAGCTGCTACTCTTTAAGAACTAACGAATTTTATGTGGGAAAATATCCTTATTAAGCTATCTGTGTGTATATTTACTAGGTTCCTTATAGCTATTACAAAAAAAATGGTGCAAAATATTTTATATGAAACCACCAATCCAGTTTCTCTTTTGCCTCAGACTCAGAAAATATATTTTATGTTCCTTCAGTTTCACTAGTTCTTAGGCCCTTGTTTTTCTCCCAATTTTCCCATAGTTTGGTGTTACCGTTAATACTCCAGCATTTTTACTTTGGTCATAAATGAAGGTTGATTTGAACCAGTAAGTTCACTGTGGCTCAGAGGGCGGATATCACAGTTCACATTCAGCTTCTGCCATGTCTGCTATGTCAAGTGAAAACATCTGTTTGTTTCAGAACATAGACGTCTTATGGACTGACTGGCTTAGTCTGAGCACAAGATCAAGCCTGTGTGTTGACAAGAGGAATGAAGAAAGCATACAAAAGGATTCTCAGAGTATGGATATCTACAGAATGTAAGCATAGTTACCAGTGTTAACTTATGGATGTTTGATGTGTCAGGCATACAGAAAACAGTTTATGCATTCATGTCACTGTAATAAAGAAAATAAAACAGACAAAAGAGTGAATATAAGGCAAAAAAAAATGTATATTCCAGGTACTAAGTAGAAACAATACAATCAGTTACAGGGGTAATATACTTTTAAACAAGTCCATGATATTGAAATATCTACAATCACTTTATCAAGTATTAGTATGTAGTCAATCACTCTTGTTCTGTTTTTATACCCTCTCAGTATCCAAGTTCATATTAAAGGATGGAAAAATCTGCAGTATATCAAGAAAGAAGTGAATATCCTTCATTATTTCTCACATTGGAGTAGACATATGTATATTTACATAACGTAGTGTACCTTGTATAAAGCGGAGCAATTTTGTAAAATTTATCTTTTCTTTAAACCATGAAATGTATGGTAGCATAAATTTTTGAACCCTTGTAGCTTAATTCTGTTCATTCATTCATCTTTCATTTAATGTGCTCATGATAGTAGTAGCTAAAATTCATAGGTTTAAAATATTAGAAAAACAGAAATGAGAGCAACACTGTGCCCTGACTCCATGCTAGTAACAGCTGGGTGCACTGTACTTGTATTTCAGATGTTTCTTTAAAAGAAGATAAGACACAGTTGTCATCAAACAAGTTTAGCTGTCAGAAAACAGAGAAGCATCAGAACATATTTTTAAATTTATTGGAGCAGAAGACACGTATCAAAGAACCACAGCCCGAGAAAAGCATGGCCTTCAACTCCACAGCTTCTAAAAACTAAATGTAAAGAATATTTAACAAATGATAAGTTCAGAAAGAAGTTAATTTGTTCCCCAGCACAAAGACAAATTTAATAAACCATTAACATTGCATTGAAGAACTGAAAGGAGCTTCTTGTCACTGCAAGTGTTTTGTTTAATTGGTAACTCCTTTTTTAATTTATCTTCTTATCAGGACAGATCAATAAAAAGAGCCTCCTAGTTTGAAGCTTGTAAAGTCTAAACAAGGCTGTAAAACAAAAGGATCATGATTAAGAATAGCTGCAATAGTACAAGCTACACCAGGAGTAAAGTTTTTATAATAATAATAATTTCACTAATCATAATGGCAAAATAGTTAATGAAAAAACATCAAGAATTTCAGACCACCATAAATTGCACAGGTTTTATCTGTACCCAGGTTTTGTTTGCACTTTGTTTTTATGTTCTGTAAAATGGGTTAAATTCTGTTTGAAACATATCCTTGACTTCTGTCTCATAAATGAGGGAAAAATGTCAAAAATTCTCACTATAAAAATCCAGTTGCAAAACTCACCTGGTATCAGTATCATTGCACCCAAGCAGCGTGACAATTATGTTGATTCTAAAGTTAATCACAATCTAAAGCTGCTCTATCACTTTAAACTAAAGATTTCTCCTAACATGATTTTGGGCTAACACCTTAGCCTAATAGTAGTTTTATATAATCTTGGTCACGCAAGAGAGAACAGAAGAAAAATTTGGTGTGATAGGTAGTCTTGATGTGAACTGTATGATCGATGGCTACAAGGCTAAAGGCTCCAGATAACATCTGTTGGAAAAAAGGCCTAGGGGTGGAAATGTAGTGGTGATTTAATAGTAACCACATCTCAGCAATGTGGTACTTTCCTTATGAATTCACATGTATAAAAAGTATGAGTATTTTCATTGGTGACTAGTTTTAGGCCTGAAGATACTATTAAGTGGAGAATGACAAACAAGGGAATTTTTGTGCTCTGTTAAAGTTGATGGAAGAGTTTTGTAGCTGGTGTCTTCATTACAGAGAACAGCTGTTCTAGCAATGGTTTAAATGGTTTCTGTGGAAGCTGGATCCAGAGGAAAAAGAGCACCCATGCATTTACAGGATTCGTTGATAAGATTTTCTATATATATATATAATCACTTTAGTTCAACCACAGTGAAATCATTCAGTTTTCCAAGCATTGGCACAAACAGATAAAAACTAGCAAAAAAGATGAAGAAAAAAAGGCAAGCTTGATCTTGTCCAACTCATAAGCTCTCTGATGCACCTCTAGTATCTGCACAGCTCCCAAAAAGCTGCAGATTGTTCAACCAGAACCAAAATCCAGTTTACCATTGTGCACTGAAGTGCATCTGTCAGTTATGCATGTCCAGGACTATATACACTCCACTGAGTGTATATGCAGCATTTTGAGCTATATTCAACCTTCAAGGCTTTAAACACTACTGCGCTGCAAAAACAGTACACTTGCACTTTTTGCCCTTTTGCTTTCCTTGTCCATTTTCCTTTTCTAGGCCAATAAGGGATGGAGGAGGGTCTTAAATGCAATCCTAGTGAAAAAAAATTATTAACAAGTCTAGTATAGTGTCATTTAGAGCTATTTATTTTAAGGAAGAGTGATTGAGTATTAGTGGCAAATTAAAAAGAATAATAATGATACATAACAGTGGAGGGATTGCTAACTGCTCTATGTGTTTGCAAGAAGCAAGTTAATGAATCATGTCTAGAGGACAAGATGAGCATGTTCAATCCCATATGAATGAGCATCTTGGGCAAGTAGTTTATCACTGTTGCGTCACTAAGTTCCCTCATAGTGCAGTGAAGAGTAGGACAAGGGTTGGGAAAAAATATGATACAATTCTGCTTGCACAACTCGTAAGCAAGCCGCTGGTGGACTTTGATGAGCTGGGGTTAAAGGGAGAATTGACGTTTTGCCAGGGCTAAAACTCTATTTCAAATAAGGAAAAATAAAATACATATTTCCACCCAGCAATCTGAAATCACTAACTGTGCCAGGCATTGTTTTGCATCTATCTATGTTAATTTTCTAGCGTGCGTGCTCTGCAATGCTGCACTCTGTCCTTCACTAGAGGAAGAGCAGTGATAGCATCAGAGCAATGTGGGATGCAGCACTTCAAAGGCACACAGAATTTAGGAAAACCACCCAGCAAGCCAGCAACCTTGTTACAGTGCAAGGTTGCAGAAAATTGAATTCAAGAGAGATGGTTTTGCTCACCTTCAAACTGAAACCCCAGAAGTATTCAGGAGGATTACCCTGTAGCCTGTCGGTGGTCTCCCTTTCTTGATTTCATTTGCCCTCAATATACAATGTCCTGAATGCTCTTAGTAGGCTGAAGAAAACAGCTTTCAAAAAGTGTAAGACATTTTACAGGAGCAAACCCTGCCATCCTCTTGAAGCCTCGTATGCTCATGGACCATGCACATTTTAATGCATCCTGAATATATCTGAGACTAGGTTAAATTATTTAAAACAAACTTCAACCTCAGCTTCCGCATAGACTCTCTCCACAAAAAGCTTTATTGGGTAATGCAGTAAAGCTGTTTTGTGTTGAATGCTGCTTTTCTTTGGACAGGTACTTTGACTTTCTTCACCTGATTTTTGTTTGAAGAGCAAGCTGAATGAAAGGCTGTAAGCAAAATCAGTATGTTTGTGTAGAATAGATGATAAGTAAAGCTCTCCTATTTGTGTGAAGCAATAACTAGGCAGTATTTATACAGTCAGTTACTACACTTTCAGATGAAAAGAGGCATCTGCATGCTGAGGTTTGACATTGTGGTTTTTTTTTGCAGCGACACAAACTACAAGAATAACAGAAGGAAATCTTGCAGATGATATGGATACATTTCTGTCAGAACAAGGAGCAAATTTACATCTCTTTATTGACTTAGCCATACTCAGACATTTTAAAATTAAATTCGATAATAATATAGCAGTTGCATTCACTTCAAATTCCATAAATTCTATAATATTAACACTGATTTTGTTTCAGAGCATTTTTAATTACAATATAAAATGATACCTATTTTAAGCAATTGTATAATATAAAAGACATCTAAATGTTAGCTTATTTAGTTAGCATTTTTAAAACATAAATATTGCAGTAAAAGAATTATTCAGAAAGTAGACATTAAGTAACAGGTAGATTATATCTGCAGTAACCACTCAAAGTGTCTAAATTCTAAAACTTACATATTAAGTACAAAAGATAGCAAGTCTACTAGTAAGTATTCATTTTCAACAGAAGGTTTTCTGAACTGTGCAATTAGCTCATTAACATTTATCCTTAGAATTGAAATGCCAGAAGTGATTGACATAAAACTTAAGAATTTTACGATTCAGAAAGTCCTTTGACACAAAAATAGTGATGGGGAGACATGGAGCTGGCTAAGGAGGCAGCAGAAAAGACAAAGAAAATAAGCCTTTTTTTTTTTCCTTAGTAAATAAGCAATATTTTCCTTATTTTCATTATGGAGCATGGTATCAAGTTATATGCACTCTGATTAAGTATATGTATTTTTAAATATTGCTTTTAATCTGCAGATCTTGGAATCCCACACACATACTAAGCACCAGAGTACCTTCTTACTCATTCCCAGTAGAGAATGATGGGATAATAATAATATTTTCAGAAGGACTTTTTCTAACAAAGTTATCCAGAAGTGTAAAAGTCCCTTGTTAACAGCTATACAGAAGACAGCTGAGGCAGGTACTCAACATAATTGAGAAAGTTTGGATGCCCAAGTTTTACAGTTAGTGGGGAAAAAAAATCCAATCATGAAAGAAAATTAAGAATGAATTCTTCACTTTGACAGAAATAATGGCAGATGGCAGTCTCATAGACTAGTTAATGGTCCAAGAGGGCTGTATAAATGTTCTGAGGCTTTGGAGAGCATCTGGGAAAATGTGATAGGTGTTGATCAACTCCTGGGGTAAACAAACACATTTCAAGATGTCTGTCTTTTGTTTTATTTTTTGTTTGAAGAAATTCAAGGTTGAAGGCGAGTGTCTCTCCAAAACTTGTGCTACCCTGAAGCAGCCAGGCTCTTCAAACCTGCTTGTGAAATACCTTGAAGACTTTTCAGAACACAAGAAGCTGATGAATGGATGATGGACTTGGAAGAAGTTCTCAATCCACACCTGAATTATGGAGCTGTCACACAGTGTTCAGAGTAAAAAAGATCAATCAGGTTTTCAAAAAAGAGAAGTTAAAGATAAAATGGTTTATTAGTTGATACACAGATGTAAATTAACAGATCAGAATTGCAAACATATAAAAAAGAAATAGAAAATAGAAATAGAAATAGAAATAACAAAATACATTATTAAAATTATCCATAAGAATAAGGATCCTCATGAGATGTTCTAGTGCTTTGGCTAGCTTAAAGTTAGTTAACTGGCTTAATTAACATCCAATTAAAATAGAAGAAGAGCAGCAACCTTCCCTTCCTCTGTCCTGCTGCTATCATTTCTAATTAAATATGACCAAGACTGATGTGGTTTATGTAAAGTCTGCTGCTATCATTATGTATTAGGCAAGTTCAGGCACATATATCAGATTGATCCTTTCTCAGGGGACATAAGTGGGGGAACATCTACTCCTTGGGTGGTAAGTAACAGGAGATTGGAGCCCAGCTGCATAGACTTTCTATGATGGCAGATGGGCTTTTACAAAAGCACAACTGCTATTTAGAGAAAAAAAATGGTAAAAACTTAGTCACCAAAGGGGTTAGGCAGTGATGGGGAGATTCCTCTTGGGCTTTACAAGACTAAGTTATTTTGCATATATGTAAGTATTATGTTTTGTATGGATACATTATTTAAAAAAATATAAAAACAAACAAACAAAAAACATTTTTGTCAATTTCATTGCATTTGACTTTTTTTCTCACTTATCTATGAACCTGGATAATTCTTTACAAAGTTTTTTAAAAATCATAATGCTTTCTTATCTTAAACAATTTGAAGAAACCTAAATTTTATGTGATTTCAGGTTTGGGTATGCCAAAGATACCAGCAGCTTTCATCTACCAGGAGTTTTCTTCTACTTAAATCGTAACTTCGGATAGAAAGAGAAAGAAAAGGAAGCAGGGTCCTCCTTCAGTTCGACAGCAGTTATCTCACTTCTGTTTCCTTTATCAGCAAATTCCTTCTGTCATTATGAATGAATGCACTCAGGCATGGGAGAAATGTGGAGCTTTTTGTTTGTTTGATTGGTTGTTTTTTGCATTCAGTAGGAATACACAAGTTTTCCTGCATGATATGACATTTGAGGAACATTCTATAAATATAAATAAAGATGACTACCTAAGCTGAAAAGACAGCTGCAGATGATGAATCCTAGTCACTTACTCCTTCTTTATCACTTAAGTGGTCTGTGAATTTCTCACTTTGATTGATAGATTTTTAAAAGATTTTTTTCTAAGTTCAACACTCGAGATTTCCATTGACCAAAACCCACCAAATAATGAAAGGATTAGTTTACAGCATTGTAATGGTCTATGAATGAACATCTCAGATCATTCTGGGCAGAGGAAAGACTGGATTTTCAAATATTTTAATATCTCTATTTATGGACTGTCTATTTTATCTATCATAAATAAAGCATATTTTAGAAGGGTCTCTGCATAAATCCAGATACCTTCTTAAGAACACAAGAGGATCAGTTTTATTTGTTGCTGCTTCAACTGCATTGAGATGGACTCAAACATAAAACTGAGGAATAAGATTTAGGTTCAGCTACTACAGTACAAAACTCTTTGCAGCAACTCTAGTAATGTATGTAATCAGCTAAAAGAAGGCTGTGACACATCCAATTACAGCAGATGAGACCAGGGACTTCAGGGAGAGGATCATAGTGCCCCAGGGTATTAAGTATAAAGAAGACTGTCTATTAAATGGTTCATGCTCTCCTATGAAAAAGTGTAATAGTCCAAGAATTTTAATTAGACTACACTATGCTAAAACCTTGACTTTCTTTGGAGAACCTTGCCGTGTTTTTTTTAAGTCAGTAAGCTTTGAGGTAGTGTGTTGGAGAAAAGCTTAGAGTGGGTAAGGACAAAGAGGATCAACCTTCCATGTTTCTATCATCACTTAGTTCATTTTTTTGGAAATAGGTAAGTCAAAGCTGACAGCGGCAGCAAGGTATTTTAGCGTTTCTTCTTTTCCCTTTCTATAGTGTTGCTGAATGTTTCCTTGTCAACACTAGTGCTAAAGTTCAGAAAGATGCAGAAAGGAAAATATATTTCAAAGCAAACACCGGAATTTATAAAAACAAAACAAAGCAAACAAGCAAACAAAAACTATGACTGCATAATGTTTCCCAGTGCAATAATATTTACAGTCTCAGCCCATGTTATAACCAGTCATTCACTTGAGAAAATCTCTGCATTCCCTTCTCCATGAGTTCACAAGATATTTGTGTTTACTTTAGCAGGAAAAAAAAAATAAAAGGAGGAAAAATACTCAATTTTAATCTTAAAGTAAGGAAAATATTCCTAGGAGAGCCTTATCACCATATTCTTGAGGACCCGTGGAAATCTATTTGCTACATAAGTCTAAAATTGATATCGATGAACATCAAAAGATCCTTAAGGCTAAAAGCTCTACTATCATATATCTTTTAGTATTTTGAGGAGTGGATGGAGTGACTAAGCACTTGAGGGCATATTTGAGGAGGGAAGCACAAAAGCGCACAGATTACTTTCATTTCCTTAAAACTTTCAAAGGTTAATCCAAGGATGATAATGCTTTAATATTAAAATATCTGAATAGATTTAATAGACTTGTTATTTGCATAATTTTAATTGGGCATACGAACCTTTGTGAGAAGAGATGCTACTGATTTGATATCCTATTTCTAGAGGAGAATATAATAATATGCTAAAAACTTCCTCTTACAGAATTTCAAGACTGTTCATGTAAAATCCAGAAGAAAAAAGGACAGTAAATTGTTTAAAAACAGTCACAAACAAATGCTTTCATTAATATTTGGTTCATTTCATTTCAGAGAAAAATATAAGTATTTCTACAATGCTTATCCCACACCTACTTACATTACAGAAATAACAATGAATAGATTTGCAATAGAATAGAAGAACTATAATTTAGTTAAATACTAATTTAATATTTCCTGGATTTACAGTCTTTGTACTAGAAAAAAAAAAAAAAATCTTATTCCTGACACTTTTCTAAGTAGGATCTATCTATCTAAGCTATGCATTCCCCTGAGACTTAGACACCCCTAAGGTCTCTAAGGCAAGATTATGAAGTGGTAAAACCATGAGGGTATCTGTGAACCACACCAGAGGGCTAGAATTCCAGTGTATATTGGAAGGTCACAGAAACTGTCAGTCTGAAAGGAGCAAAAAAATGGCTCAAAATGTGAAGTATGGATACCTGGAGACAGCAAAACAGAGTAGGCAGGTCATGTAGAAAGCACACGGGACCTTGTTATGACAAATTCTCTTGAGATGTCACAGTGAGGATGCAGGGAACAGAAGACAGAGAGGGAAACAAGGTTTTGGTTGAGTAATACAGTCATACCTATAAAATGGTACAGCCCGTCCAGAGTGGCAAAACAGCTAGCCAGGCTAGCTAGATGGTCAAGGTTTTGAGGATGTTTTGTTGAGAATGTTTTCCAGATGTTTTGTACTACCCAAGCAGCAAAAAGCAGCTGGGAAGGATACGGGAATTTTTTTCTTATAGCTTCATTTTAAACTTATTAATTTCTGAAGGTTTGCAAGAGCAGTCTACAGTGAATAGAAGTTTCAGCTAACTTCCTTATTTCATGATTTATTTTCATTTGTCCATGTGTTTTGACCCTACTTTGTTCTCAACCGGTTTAAATGATTTAAGTGATCTCAAGATCTGCAACGTATTTACAAGCGCACAGCAGAGTCTCAGATCACTTGTGCTCAGCAGAAGTGTCTCTCTTCCATCCTGCTGAGCTTAATTACTATATAGTAGAACGAAGAAACAATTTTGAATTAAAATGGGGAACCTAAGAAGCATCTAAAGGATTAATATGATAATCTTTTCAAAATATACAAAACGAAAAAAAATTGGAAGGATAAATTAGAGTCAATTGTAAGCTGCAAGAGCACAGCTAGCTACAGACTTGAGTGAACATATCTAGCCTTTTCTAAATACAAAAAATGTGGGCAGAGAGACTGTATGAAGACATTCTTGTATATGCTGATTACACTTTTGTGCAACTGAAGCAATATTCATCATATAAAAATATGTAATGGTTGTCTTTTATTCTCACTAGGTTGGAAGCATGATTTTAATTTCTTTCCTTCACGCACTGGATTTTTATGAAACTTTTAGAGCTGTTTTATCAGCACAATTATCTCTTAACTTTGGCTTCATATTAGCTAAAATCTAACACTGTACTCACATAAACTATTTTTGTCAAAGTTATATCTAACACATATAAACTGTCTATAAAGATTTCCTCAGCTGAGAATCTGAGCCTCTGCCATACACAGGAATGTAGTAGACCAAGGAAAATTTCCCATCACAAGAAAACAAAAATAACTTGCCTAGCAAGCAGAAGTAAATTTATTAATAGTCTCCTGGCCTAGCCAAACAATAGGAAGAGCAAGTAACTACAGAAAATAATTGTGTCACTATCTATATGCTGTGCAGAATGCTTAAGTACAACAATGACATTTTGAGTATAATAAAGGATTAACCTCAGAACTAGTAATATTAGGGGGAAAAAAGATATTGTCAAAAGTTCAATATCAAATTTGCTTAAAGATTTAAGCTTTTTAAAGATAAAATCTACAGAAGACTCTGTGTTGAGCAAAGTTCAAGGCATTAAAAAAACAGATATGCAATAGGATACATAGGTTAGGTATTATTTTGTTATTATTTCGTTATTATACCAATTATGGCAATTCCTGGGCTACCTGTCAAAACTGAAGCGAAATGGTGTCAGGTATTGTGCAAATGTACAGTGGCATGACCTTGCCCTAAGATCTTTTTCAATCTATCTGATTTAAATCAAGGCCCAACAGATGGATATTATCACTAAGTAAGGTGAAAGTAAAAATAGGAATGTTACTGGACAGCCACCATACAATATTTGGATTAGCTTTTCTCCTGTAGTGAAGGTTACATTTTTGAAAGACTGTAATTTTATGATGATATTCTAGTATTAGTGACTTATCTATTTCATAACTCTTAAATAATTCTAAGCAGGGAAAATGAATATACTTGAGGAAAATGGATCTTTGTGTCGTAGTATGTGAACAAATATTAAAATTGGTATGAATGTAAATGCATGTGTGTAAACATGAGGACAAAAGCAAAACAAAGTTTTGAAAGAATTTATGGCCAATAAGGAACATGGTTCTCATGAGACTTTTTCTGGAAGTGAAATTAAGGAATGTGTGATTGATGAAAAGGCAAAAAGCTTGCATTCTGAAAAAAAAAAATAGAGCAGACAAGTCATCAACAAAAGTGTAGAGTCTACCCTCAGGACACTGGGAAAGGAGCATAGCAAAGAGAGTATTCCTCTTCCTGAAAGTCTATCAAGAAAACAGACAACAGATACATAGTTCAAAAATACATTCCAAAGAAGGAGAAGAATAAAATAAACAACGGACTGCAACATGGCCTAAGATCTGTGGAGACTGAAGCAAGAAAGATTGTGAGTCAAAGGACGTCTCATATCAAGAGCTGATGGCTCCTGAGGAATAAAAAAATCTGTCCAAAGACTTGGGTTGTCCCAAGTCTTTGAGGACTATCCCCAAGTCTGCGAGGACTTGGCAGACGGCTGAATGCCATGCTGCACACACACAGCCCTGGTCAGGCTGCTAGGATGAATTTCTTGCTGTGTGAGAGCGCACACGAGAGGGTGAATGCACATACTTGTTTTGTCAACTTACTTAAAAGCTTTGCAAATAACTATCGCTTTCCTAACCCACAAGATCTCACACTGGGTTTTATTATGCTAATGTCACTACAGTGCAGCAGTGTCAATACAGTAGCTGAAATCAGCACTGCCAAATTTATATGTGCCCTGGCAGCTGAAGACTGCATAAGAGAATGATATTTTTGTAGTAGCTTTCAAACAGAAAGCCAGCAGGTTTCAAGAGCAACCTCTTCTACTGAGGACAGCTGTAGGAAATTTTACTACCAAGCTTTCCATCCTTTTCAATAGTCCTAATTAATACTGAATAAGGGTATTGCATTATTTTCAGTAATATCTCAGGGCATAACCAATCATTTTATAGTATCAATAGTGAATTGCCCAAGTACATGAAACCATAGAACATGGACTAAAAATCACCACTTACTGAAACAAGCAGTTTTTATTCAAATGGATTTGAAAAATAATGTCTCAGATATATGAAATAGGATATTATTAAGGATATTCTATTTGAGAAATAAAATACGTAAAACTGAAGTATTGCCGATGGACCTGTTTAGACTGAAGAACAATTAACACTGTCCTTCTATCTTATAGACTTGTAAATACTATTGCCATTCCTAGTAAAAGCCGTGGCTTTATACTAACTTTACAAAGCTTCAAGGCATTTCAAGATCACTTGTTCTGATCTTCTCTTGGCCTGTCTGGAGCTTTATTTTTCCTTGTTTGGTTGTAACAGCAATTTTTCTAATGACCTGGTGGCTATGCCTAATTTGTTTTACTTTTGCTTATATTTTTACAAAAAGAATCTATATTAATTATAATAACAGTAGTTATTATATACAGAAAAATTATTTATGTTTATAATACTTATTTTCTTGGTGTGGAGGGATATATATATATGAGATGTTAAGAGAAGGGAAAAGGATGGCAATGGAGGCCCCAGGGCTATAAACAACTCACCCATGGTTAATTAAAGAAATGCAGACCTTTCTTGTATTTTATTTTGATTTAATAATTAGAGCTGGAATAACCTAAAAAAAATTATACTGTTAATATTTCAATTAACTATAAGCTCATCATTTTACATATAAGGTATCTCCTTTTTGCCTATGACATGACTTTGAGCATGGTATTATTCTCATTTTGCATAGCACACTGATTTTTATCAGTGAAAACCTATCCCTGTCCCTAAAACCTATGACATGAAAAAGCATGTGTCTGGTCTATAGTGCCAAAATTCTGTAAAACAATAGAAATGTTTCTGCTATTGTGACTATGCTTTTTTTTTTTTTTTTTAATTCAAGTTTCACTCTAGATAGTGGGATTTAAAATCCCTACATAAAATTTAAAATCTCCAAGTAAAATTCTACATATACTTGCCTAGGTTAAGTCCATAATAATTCCATTAAGCTTTTTACTTCACTGAAATGTCACTGGATTTAGGCTGACATAGCAGAGACCAGAGCCTGTCTCAATAGCTCAGCATTGGCAGCTGAAGTATGGTATCAGTGATAGCAAAAGGGTAAAGGGCCCACGTTACATAGAATATATTTCATGACTGTTAATACAGATTAGCAAGGATGAGATTGAAACTGGAAGACCTAATGCTTTCTCAGTATGGCACAGGACTGTTTGCTAGCCCTCATCTAGCATCTCCTAAGTAAATCTTATTTGAGTAGTGCTAACTCTTATCTGACCCTGAATAAATATTATATTCTCATTTAATTGCATGTCTACATTTTGCCAACATACTTATCTATAGAGTTTTGGAACAGAAAAAAAAGTCCTTTGAAATTTTCAGAAGGTCAGTGTTTCCTTTGATTAAAAAGTACCTTTTACAAGGAATGTTTTTGGCCCTACCCAAAGTCTCTAGATCCTAGCAATGTCTACCAACACTAAATTTTAAATACAGCATTCTACTTAAAAGATTTGTTTTATCCACAAAATGCATGAAAGTTAAACACTATCTATTTTGGAGGCATCTGGTGTAATATTACAACATATAATAACAGCAGCTCTATCCCAGTCTGTCTGCTGACAGTGCCAGCGTCTGATGCCAGCTCAGATCTATAACGGCCACTGAACATGCAATTAGCCAACACGACTAGTCTGGTCTGTGGCCAGCACCTCTTATTAAAACCGGAGCAATATTGCTATTTTACACATCCTCCTCATTAGATTTCAAGGGCTTAAGTTTGTTTATGTCAGAAAGGAGATTACTGAACATATTACACTTCAGTTTAAGAGGCATTTGCATGCTAAATGTAGGTAGCATTTTATCTGCATGTGATAACAGTCATATAGGTGATAGTCAAGCAAGACCTTGCTATGATACTCCAGTGCCAGGACTGAAACCTGTGAACCTTCTTGTAGATATTTTAGATGAAGGGGTCTTAGTAGGCTGGATAGTGTCTTGGGGGAACAGGAAGTGGTGAGGTTGACTGGAGCAATATAGCTCTGAGCCATTTGTTCCCAGTAGGAACAAATCTGCCAGCCAGGAGGAAGAAAAAAAAGTGTGTTTGAAAGCTGAGTCCGAGGTTTTTTCTGTTCTTCAACATCTGCTCTACTGAGAACTGGCTCAGAAAAGAATATATTCAAAAACAAAAGAGGTCAGTATTTAATCCATCAGTGTAAGAAGACTGCATTTTGCATAGTGTATATTCAAGCAAAAAGAGGTTAAACATCAAAGTAGCAGGTCTGCAAGTCCTTCAGTTTTCCATCTCACTGTTATTGGTGTTATACTTGGTTACAAAAAGTTAGGCGCAGAAAACCTTTACATGTACTGAAGTCCTAATCTCAGCTGCAAACCAGCTGTTCAGTGCACTGCCCATAGCTACGTTCAGCACAGGACTTTGTTGTACCAACACTTCCTGAGCCAATTAAAACTTGACATTTTGCACCCTCTCTAATTAAAATGCAAATGAAAGGATGAATTATGTAAAAGAAATGGATTATGCAGGTTAATTAAGAAGAAAACATACCTAGACCCCAAGTTTGCTGTTAAGTGGATTTTAAACATAACCTGCTGACACAGCTGAATATGGAGCCTGAACACAGTGTGGTGCTTCAGTGGAAAGACCCTTTATCGATAGCAAGTGTTGGGAAGTGCTATCATAATTATTCATCTGCTTTCGGAGATCTGAGATAAATTAGCAAAGATGCACTTTTGCTTCTGCCTTTAAAATTCTTCCTCATTCTTCTGAGGCATGCAATACTATGCCTCATTTTGGCTGCCTTCTGAGTTTCTCCTGAATAACTCTTTTATAGTAATCTTTGTGCTTGTAGCATTTGGCGTATCCATCCCATCTGTAATTTTCAACTGTAGCAATCAGAGCTAAGTTACCAGACACTTGAAAGTTTGGTTTGCTCCTTAGAGCACTTATCTGATTTCTCCTCCACAAGAGAAAAAGAGACACAGCAGCCAAAAAGAAGGAAGGTACAATAAAATGACCTTCCTTGTATATATACACTGATAGGAAAAAAAAAAAAGAGTTCATATGAAGGTGCATTTGCTACACTTGGAGAGGAATAAGGCAAAAAAAAAAAGGTGTGGAATAGAGCTTTGTCAGCCCTTTACATTTTCCAGTCTTTGAAGTAATCCATTTATGAGTACTGTGTCACACTTAATTTTTAAATGTGCATTTGGAATGATAATGATGCTCCTGATGTGCTTTTAGTAAGCAAACGCAATTAGAAATTTTAAAAACGACTTGCAACAAATCCAGCCCTCCAGAATACTTTCAAATGTACTTATAGTTTCCATTTTCAGGATTTAAGAGTAAGACAAGCTTTAAAAGGATTAGTCAAGGCAGGGAAAAGAGTGCAGCCTGCAGGGAACTTGAAGAAAAGAGTTCAGATTGCAGGAGGAAAGATCTGAGAAAATCTTCCAACACTCCAGTGCATGTGAATGTTAGCTTTAATTGCAGAAACTCTGCTCACAGATCTCCCTATAAATAGCCTGTGTCACATTTAAAAAAAAAAAAAAAAGTCATTTCATGTTTTTACCTTTTATGTATTATAGAAAAAGGAAAGATTAGATCTTTGTCAAAATACCTGATTTAGAACTCAACTCCTAGTTTTGCTGAAGATTTCCTATATAAATTTAAAAAGCAATTCCAAGTCAGATTTTTAAAGCCAGCTAACATGCACCTGTATTAATGCAGAGACAGATGCTTTTGAAAACCCAAAGGTACCATATGCATCTTTAGGTAGCTAAATACTTAAAAAATTGTACAACCATATCATGGAGCTTTAGAACCCATCTGTTTAAATGGGAAATAATCAGCTTTCCTTTTTCCTAGATGTTGTCCATTTAGATCAGTTCTTTCATTAGACCTGCTGCTGTACATATTTCTTTCCCTAGTAGGAGAAATGATTTGTTTTAGTTGGAACATCTAGTCACTACAGAGAAAAAAATATTTTCTCAAAGAGAATTCACAGCGTTTTCTGCAGTGGGACTTCAAGAACAAAAATGACTTATTACCTCAACTCATCATACTAATATGTTGCATAAGGAATTCAAAAGCACTTCTAAGTGAAGCACTTTCATAACAAAGGAAGAAAAGAGAATAATATGAACCTAATACTTGTTATTGGCATTGCTACTTCAGCCATTCACTGAGAATGTACAATGTGGGTGGATAGGGCCATAATTAATAGTAATCAGATTTATTCATATCATTTATTCTCCACACTCGTCAAGCACTAGACAAGTACTTCAGTTCTTATTGAACAAACAACTCCTTTAGTAATGGAACAGAAAGAATTCTTAAATAATAAGGACAGCTACATTTTAGCTTCCCAGTTACTGAATTATAAAGAAGAAAACAAGAAAAAATGAATTTAATTTGTGTTCAATAACGTTTGCTACTTTTTTTTGCAGAAAAGTGAGAATCTAGATTTTTTCGTATAGGTTGATATCTTTCCTAATGTTTGAAATGAAAAGACTGTTCCTAAATTTATCTGCCTGTTTTCAGGCTAAAGTTCTAAGACTTGAGACAAGAGATTTCCAACAAATACTGTTTTCCTGGCAAAATTAGACAACTCAACACACATAGGAAAATCATTCTAAGCATTGAAGGAAGATCATATTCCTTTAGAAAAAACAGAAGAGCTATAGATAACTGAATAGAATGTATTTTATTTGGTATGTGGAATTGTTTTGCATAGATGACATAGATTATTGCTGCTGCATTTGAACTCATTTCCTGTGTTTAGGAACAGGAAACCTACAAGAGAGGAATCTAAGAGCTACTAGCATGATAAAAAAAAAAAAAAAAAGAATGAAAGAATGAAGTAAGTTGGAGGAAGAAAATAGAAGAAAAATAGACAAAAAAAAAGAAAAAAGAGTAAAAGAAAAAAGAAAGAAGGCAAAAAAGAAAAAAGAAAATAAGAAAAAAAGAAAAAAGAAATTAAGAAAAAAAGAAAAAAGAAAAAAAAGAAAAAGAAAAGTACATGTCTTGGGAGATGATAAAGAGATTGGCCTTTGAGTGATTTTTAAACTGGAATATACTTACTTGCAATATCAGAAAACTGGATTCAATGAGTGGCAAAACCAGTTGACCTAGACTCTGTAATATTTTGGACTACATAACAAGTTCCGACTAAATCCTAAAGAGAATGATGGTCAGAAATTTGCAATAGGATATCATCTGACATATTTTTAGCTTAGATCTATATTTTTGTTATATTGCAAAATGTGAAAAAAAAACTTTATAAATTATTTTGCAAAGGCTGTTTCCATTAGTTTCAGCTATTATATATCTGTAGATGATAAACTAGAGTTCTTTGAGGAGTCAACTACAAGCATGGCCACAGGGAATAAGCATTATCTAGGATGGTATGCTTAAGCTGGCAGGTAAATCCTTGGGTAATTCAGCAACAAAAACCGCAAGTATCAGCTAATAGAGAAATTTGGTCAACAAGATAATCCTCAAGGAGACATTAAGTGAAAAGACACTGCTTTAAACAAATAATCCCTTTGTGCTAACGATATTTCATTTTCCAGTAAAAAAAAATGTGTGTGTGAGAGTGCACTCACACACATTCAGATTTCTGAAATAAATATTTGGCATTGAATGAGTGTTCAGTTAATCAGCAACATCAGTAACCTGTCAGATATACCAGGAAGCTATCTTTCCCCTTTAAAAATATCCATGACTTTATTAATATTCTGGGTACAGCTGAAGCAGTATAGCTTCTGACTATAAGAACCACAAGAAAATGACTGCATTAGTAAATCCATTCAGAGCCTACCCAAAGCTTGACACTATACAATAATTAAACAAGAATGATCTCAACATTCTTCAGAAGAAGTTTCTCTTCTTTTTATTAAAGTTCTTCCTAAGTATAATCAAATATTACATTTACTTTGTCAAAGAAGATTTTGCTTTGAGAAAGAAGATTTGACAGAAGAGAATAAGATTCTGTATTGCTAAATTTGGCACAAGGAAAGAAAATGGCCTGAGAACAACCAAGGAATCTCAGATTTGTGGAAATCTTTTGGATTGGAATTTTAACAGTCATTAAATGACTTATGTCCTCAGTGTCCACAGATATTCATCCACCGTTAGCACTTCTGAAAAAATTGCTAGCTTCAGAATACTGGATTATTTCTTAGCTTCCTGCAGTCTGACAGCAGCTATGACATATTCAATGCAATAAAACCAAATATGAGCATATAATGCACATGGAAATTTTGTACTAGAAGAACTGCAAAAGATAAGAAATACCAGAATTATGTTACCTGTTCAAGATTTTATTCATGCCTCACTCCTTCCCTGACCTAAGGATTATTGATGCTATATCATTATGTGAGGAATTGTGAGTTTATGAATAATGGACTCCATTTTGCTTTTGTCATAGGGACCTGCCTCATTTGGTGCACAATCTACTTCTATGATTAATTGAGTCTGATCAGCAAAGAAGATTACTTTTTGGAACTTCTTAACATATGCAACTTTACATTCCCCTTTCCTCTCAACTACTCAAGTTTGACATCCTATCATTCTTTATCATAGGTTTGCTCTTTGTGTGAGTATACATATAAAAATCTTCATTTTTTTTAATGAGGGAATCAAAATTCAAAATCTCAATGTTAAAATGCAGTCTTAGGGAAGAAAAAATCAGAAACAGTAAGTTGATACAGCAGATGGTAGTGCTGCCATTCAGAGGGAGCTCAGCCTGGAAAGGGATCTCATGAAGTTCAACAGAAAGGAAAATGCAAAGTCCCACACCTGAGGGATATATAACCCCAGGCATCAGTACTTGTTGGGGGGCTGACTTATTGGAGAGCAGCTTTGCAGAGGAGGACTTGAGGGCCCTATTGAACAACAAGGTGAACCATCGGCCATCAATGCACCCTCCTGGCAAAGAAGGTTGAGAGAATCTGGGATTGTTTTAGGAAAAACCTTGCAAACAGGTCAAGGGAGGTGGTCAGCTCTGGTGAGGTCACATCTGGAGTGCCATGTCCAAATTTTGTCTCCTAAGGGCAAGAGAGACATGCACTAGAGTCTAGTTTGAAATGTGAAGGTTGGGGGCAGCTTCAGCTGCAGTGACCACATGTAGAGGAGGTGGAAATTTTTATGATCTGTAAGATCATAAAAAATCTACTGTGTAAAACAGAATCCAAACCTTGACAAGGAAGATGTTGGCCTGCCTGGGCTGAGCGATAAGAAGCACGGAGACAGCTGCTCAGCCAGGTTCACAGTCGACCTCCTCTAAGAAACTAGTCGAAGCCTTGACCTGAGCCTGCTCTACCTGGCTTGTAGCCAGCAACCTCAGACATCCTCTAAACTATCTTTGGAAGTCTAACACCCGGGAAGGAGGAAGGCAGGGCCCTCAAACTGAGGGCTGGGACCCCCTGCTGGTATGTGCACCCACACACCCAGGAGGGAGAATAGCGCAACTAAAGGCAGAGTTTGTCTGCCCCCTGCTTATCTCCTGGGTTGGACTGACCCTATGTGCCAGGATGCACCGGGCATAAAAGAGGACAGTGCAGAGAGAAGTGGGGGGGAAAGAGAAGCTCCTAACACTGAGGCCTACTTTGTCTCTGCGGGAGCCGGTCAGCAACTCCCTCTCTCTCTCATCTGCCAGCTCAAGAGGATGTTCGGGTCCAGGATCCTGCCGGCAGGTATCACCGCATGAGCAGTTATCCGTAGTTTGTTTCTTTCATGTGCTTTCACCCAAATAAATGCTTGACGTAGTCACCTCATTTTGCATGATTATTACTGAATCCCGAGCTGATCTGGAAAATAATAGCTGACGAGGACGGGATTTGGCAATTGAAACTGCAACTCACTAGTGGAGTGCACAGCTAGGTGACGTTGTGCCACTGGATAGAAATTGTTTGTGCTGTTCGTTTCTGTGGTCTTTATTGTGTAACAATTATCCACTGTTTTCAGTGCCACACCTTGACAGCCTCTTGTAATTCGCATTGTTAGTAAAGGTGTGTTGATAGGAACAGTAGCCGTCCGTGTGGGATGATACAAGACCTGTTGCGACATGCAGTGGTTCTTTGTCGGGTGAGCTTCAGGCAGCAGTGGTGACCACAGGGAGGTTGCGCCTCCGAGGGAGCACCCTGAATGGGGGCCAGAACCATGGAATACTCTGTGGGATCGATGGGAAACCTGCACCCAGGTATCTCCAGAGCCATGGACCCAGAAGGACCACATGAAGGTGTTACAGTATTGGGGTCGGTTTGGGAGACTGACCATACTAAGAACTCGGTCCACCTAGGACATGCCAGCCGGATGGGAGGTGCTCTGCTATAAGATTCTAGTGGGGTGGCTAAAGGAGGAACAGAAGAGGAATCAGCTCCTTCAAGAGCAGTTACAGGCAGTTCGAGCCACCCAGGTGGTGCAAAGGCAGGCTCTGCTGGAGACAAATGATCAGAAGGAGCTCCTGGAGGAGAAACATGCTAAATTGGCAAGACAGTGGGTGATACGAGTGATAAAGAACAGGCAAGGGAGGAAACCGGGGCAGAAGGGGAGCCAAGTGCGGACTATCGTCACTGACCCTGACTGGGACCTGGAAACCTGAGATGGGGGGATATTTGGGAGTAAGAGGAGGAAGTTCCCATACCAGAGGACAAGGACCTATCGCAGGACAAACCAAAAGGGTGAACCGCCTGGGTAATATGAATTTGACACAGTCTCCCATAACCTCCTCATAGGAAAGCTCCAGAACTGTGGACTGGATGAGTGGACAGTTCAGTGGATTGAGAACTGGCTGGATGGCAGAGCTCAGAGTGTGGTGATAAACAGGGCCAAGTCCAGCTGGACTCTAGGGGTCAGTACTGGGCCCAGTGCTGTTCAACTTGCTCATCAATGAGTACCACCAAGACAATTCATACACATTCATTAACTGTTCAAAAAAGAAAAAAAAAAAAAACAACTTTACACAGTTACCTGCCTTTCTTTTTCTGGACACAGATAAAACATTCTTGATTAATATTGAGTTAAAGATATCAGATAAATGCCACAAGTATAATAATGAGATGAAATGAACTGACTTGATGCCGAAAGGTCTCTGAAAGAAACCGTTTAACTGTTTTGGGAAACCTCCAGTGTGTGGAAACTTTTTCTTTTACAGAAGAAAATAGCTGGAGAACTGCTGCATAGTCCAAGAGGTACAGGTGAGGAACCAGCTGTACATGGCATGTTAGGTTATCAAATGGCTCTGAGACATTTGTCATAACATTTCCAAATGAAAAAAATAAAAGAAAAACAAAACAGAAATATATCATATTTAAGGCGCACTGTCAGTAAGGACTTCGATATACCTGAGTCAGCTTGGATTGACAAAGTCATGTAGCAGTGTATGTGAACATAAACAAAAGTACATGCTTGCAAACCGTTCCCCATACCTTGCCATTTTTTTCAATGTGCAGTACACTCGTAAAGCCTGGCTTGCTTAATCAAAATGTAAGATTTAATAAAAGCTGCAGCTGAACAGAACAAAATTACAGCACTCTCTAATATCATAAACATAATTAACTTTGAATTATGTGAATTAACCATGCCTGACAAATTATCATTCAGCTCTGAAATTAAATTCTTTCATACCATTAGATTTGTTTGTTAAGCTCAAGTAGGCAAAAGTAGTATTTAATAAAGTAATAATGATGCTTTTCTGAGAGTGTTTTTGGGATATATATGGATTTATCCAAAATAAATCACAGAAGCACTATTATTACCTTATTTGCAAATACTATAATACTGGATCTGGATAATAAAATTACAGAAAAGTTTGATGTTACTACAGGCTCTTCTATGTCTATAAAAAGAAACTTTTTTCTAATTATCTCTTTACTTTGATCTCAAATATCATTATTTAGCGAAGCATAGAACACACAACATAAGCATGTTATAGCACAGCTACCCACTCTTCTCAAAGCTAAGTTTATATCAGTACTTCTAAAACAAGCTGAATTAAGGTTAATTCTCTTAAGAAACGTTGTTCAAGAAAAAAAATACATATCTCACAGTTCTGATCACAGTTTTATGTAAACATGCAGAGAAAAACACTTAGAAACTGAAATGTGTGGCCGACTTTACGCTTTCAGAGTTACTTCTGAAAGTACAATGCATAGAATTTGGCTGCTATAATGGTTGACTGATTTGAACCAATATGTTTCAAACTGATGGCTTGATGTATGGAACTCATGTTTCCTATCCAAGGTCACTCAACGAAAATGCATCTAGTTAATCTTTAAAAGTAATATTTTACATCATCTCTTGATGATGTCTAAGCTTTTATCTTCCTCTGCTTTTGTTTACAGAACAACAAGGAAATACCAACACAAATGAGCAAAGTAGCAGTCAAA
>JAWLRI010000428.1:0-18460 GCA_034781795.1 Crypturellus tataupa
AATTGTGTGCTGCTTTACAGAGCCTGCACTGAGTGCAGCTGAGGGCGCTGAGTGAATTTGAGAACAAAAAGCAATGTGTTATCTTGTGATTAAGACAAGCGCTTGAATAAATTGATTCTATTTCAGGCTTTGCACTAGTCTTCTTATGTGACACTATTAGACTCCATCAAAATGCGAAACGAGGGGAAAAAAAACAAACAAACAAGCCATCCCGAACCAAAATGTTGGATAAGAATGTTATAAAAATAATCCATTTTGTTGACTTGATAACTTGAAAGAACAAAAAACAACAACAAAAAACCCCAAGATATATTATTCATAGCAAAGTCAAAATGGTTTTTATTTATTTATTTATATTTTTGCATGCAGAATTAGCATTTTTTACTACTCAATTTTTCTCTACTTTTTTTTTCTGCTGTGTTTGCAAAATTCAATAACGATTGAAAAAATTATCAAAAATTATCCAAAATTATCAAGAGGATGGTGAAGTCCAGGGCTGGTCTATTCCAGTCCAGTAGATGTGAGTCTGCACTGCTGATAACCCCTGCCCTTGGGTCCAGCAACAGTGGGACTGAAGCTCTACCCGCTCCAACGCTCTTGACTCTCAGTCCTGCTCTTAGGCACAGGCTTCTTGAGTAGCAGCCTTGATTTAGGGGCAATGGCTGGGCCGTGGGATGCTCCCTTCCACCAGCTCAGTCTTGGGTCTTTGCCACAAGAACACATTGCTGCTTCCCACATCCAACTTGCTGTCACCGGGATCCCAAAGTTTCTTCCTGCAATGCTCCTTTCCAGCTGATCTTTTTCCAAACTGTGCTGCCCCTCAGGGTCATTCCTCTAAAGGGTTTGGTAGGGTCCCAAAATCACCCCTGCTCCAATCCCAGTCATCGTTGCCTTGCAGCTCACAAATCCTACAGCTCTTCTGACAATAGTCCCGTTGCATGGACCTCCCGATAGGCAGTTTCCATTCCTGTTTCAGACCCAGAGGTCTAATTGCTTTTCTTTGGTGCTCCAAGGATATGGTGTAATCTAGTCTGCATTGATTCAGACACTTGGGTTCCTCTGTCTGTCCGTTTTTCCCAAGATCTCCTCTTTGTCTTTGCATTTAATTTTACTAACTTAATCAGGGGAAAAAAAACAGCTAACAAACTGTGTGTTGCAATCTGCTGCTGCAGGAAAAAGTTACTGAACAACAGGATTTAAATCGAATCAGGTTCAAAGAGGTTTATCTGATTTATGAGAAACACATAAACAACCAGCTGTCCAAGAATTAGATGTTCAGGATCAATATTGGCAATAAACCAGGTTAAACCATAACTTGAAGAACTGATAAAATCTTAATACCCACTTACAAATTCCTAAACCTCCTCCTATAACTAATCCCCAAGAGTTTGAATCCCACAGACAGGCAACCTTATTACTGGTGGATCAAGTTCATTATCTGCCTTATAGTAAGCACCAGGGTGTTAGTGCTTCACTTGGAGCGGACAGGAAACTTCTCATACTGAGAACAGTTGTGCAGAAGCTCAACATTGGCTTGCGTGAAAAAAATCAGAGCTGGGCACTGTTAGACATCGTATTCACCTAAAGAAATTGACATGTTGTTCCAGGTATGTGTTAATAGCATATCTGTATTCCAAAGTTATGGCCTGTTGGAGAGGTTTGTAGGAAATACAAATCTACAGAATGTTCTGTGTATTTTACAAATATTCTGTATAATTTGCAAAATTTGTCACCGTGAGTATGTTAGAACCAAACACCAGTAAGTTGGTGGGTTTTGAATTGCATTTTCCATAATTGTTAGTACGTGGGTAGAGAAGAGTGATACTGTCATGATGTGTTGAGTATGGTCGTTTTAGAGAGAAATGGGGATATATTTTTATGTTCTGTAGAGACGGGTTGTAAATGGAAAAGACCAGAACCTCAAAATATAAGGCAGAGAGAGGTCATAGGATGAGGTCATATGGTTCCAGGGTCTAAGAAAACCAGAATGATACAGGAAGAATTGCAGCAGTCACGTGACAGTTGCAAAATTGAAGTTCAGGTGACACAGCTGTAGGAAAAAAAATGTCAATTTTTAGTGCCATTCTCCTAAAAGATCAATTCAAGGTAGATACCAGATTAGTGCTGCATCATGTCACATTTTAAGATTGCTACTTCACTTGATTTGCATTTAGAGTTGCAATATCCCTCTCTTTTCCAAAATGACCTTTCATGGCCTTCTGCTATATTCCTGCTATCCTGATAGTCTAGGGACTAAGGAAAAGCAGCTACTGGAAGAGCGATGGACTCGTCCCACCATCACCATGAAGGACCAGGACAACCAGGATCATTATTCTTTCACTATTCTTTTTTTTCCCACTTTTATTTTATTTTCTTCAGATGCCATTTGCAATCACTCTTGCTTCTGTTTCCAATGGCAGAACACACTGCCTAGGCAGATACGTGACTCCAAGCAAATGCTGCAAAGGGGAATACCCAGGAGCTCACAGGTGTTGAAGAATGCAGCAGGAAACAGAAATAATCATGTTAGCTCTTCTCACTATTTTAGAGTTGCAAATAAAATTTGAGTCCGATATACTCCCTTCCAAACCCTGCAAGTTTCTGAGCAGGTTGTTAGCTAAGATGAGGCACCATATGTGGTGGTACAGGAAAACACAGCAGGAGTCAAATGCATGGCTGACTGATAACCAACGTATCACATCTAATAAGAGCTCGGAAAATTAACGTCATTAGGGCTCTATCTGTGAAAAAATGAGAGCGTTCATCGGACAGGTATCTTATTAGGGAGCCTTGAAGAAATTTACAGTTAGAAATTTATTAATGCGATACCATAAAATTTCCAGATTGGTATAAACAACATTGGGTTGCTGCAGTGAACTTCACTACCTTGGCTGTTGCAATATTTAAATTAACCTTGGAAACAGTGATTAAAATTAATATCCTGGCATCAAGTGGTCACCTTGCAGCAGATGGGCCAGCAATTGTACATCGGAAAGCTGAAGAGGACAGAGTCACGGGCAGGACATGTTTCCATGGCTCAGAGAGAACCTGTCATTCCTTAATCCTGCATTTCCAGTGATCCACAGGGCACAAGGGAATTGGGAAGGGAGCAGTCTGAGCTGTCATGAACATGTTGTTCCCATAATAACAACCACAGACTGTCTCTAGGATGGCTAGGAGAAGACTTTCAGTATGATTAACTCGGGGCTAAAAAGTGCTTTGGCGTTGAAAAATGCCTTAAAAATAATGTATTTCATGGAGTTTGAGATCCGAATGAAGAAGGAACTTTGGCAACTGGTGATAAATGTGTTTTTACACTCTCCACCTTCAGTTGTCATTTTGTGTGATTAATATTAATCTAACCGAATGCTCTCTAAGAGCAAACACCTACTGTCACTTAATAATAAACCTGCGATTCTAAGCTAGCTTCTCTTTGCCACTCACTGTTTCTTGCCAAGAATTTCGGTATATTTATGCATACAAGAATGGGCAGGAGTGATGACACAATTTGGATGAGGAACGCAGCAGGTGCTGCATGAGCAGAGGTGGTTGCACAGGCGAGATGAGAAACTTCTTCCCACAGTTGTTTTTTTTCTGCAGGAGAAAAAGGAGGATTCCTCCACTTTATACTTAATTAGAGATCATATCTGCCCTGTGTTTTTCCCTGAGAAAATATCAGTGTTTCTAACAACATTTGCCTGCATGCTCCATGGCAAGGATAACTGCTCAGTTTGTCCATCTGAATTTAGATGTCCACCTAAACATCTGTCCATCCAAATAACAAAAACTCCACCAGGTTTCAATGCAGGAATCTAAGATTAAATAACATATTCACAAGTGTGGCAGGTTTCCTTTGAGCCTGAGCTAGCTAGATTTTATACTCCCGTATTTTTTCCTAGGATGTTCCTTGCCCTTTTTGTCTCTGATTGGAATCTGTATATTCCTAATGCTAGAAGGAGACTTTTCTTTCCAAGACAATCACTTCTTCAGGGTATTTAATAAAAGCCTAGGCCTTTCTTTCTGAGGTGGATTTAAAAATAAATGCAGGAATTGTGTTGCTTGTGTAGAGTCTCTTTGAGGGAAATCTGTAAGCAGTATTTATATGGAATTTATTACTCTTACGTATGAAGGAAGACTGCTGTGCACTGAGGGTGCCGTACTGAGTCCCTCGGTTTATGGGATCTTTGTAGGAACTTTGTCAATACAGAAATAAAGTCTAAAATGACATAAAATTGTTCTAATTTGAGAATTAAATGACAATAATATTTGAAATTTTCAAATTATAATTGTTTTTTTCCCAAAACTAATGAATGCAGCATGTGGATTCATTGTATCGTACTATAGGCAATTTATTGCGTCTTGCCATTTTGATCCTGTGCGAGTCACCTTGTTTTGAGTGTTAATACAAAGCAGACTGTATTCGCTTGCTGCTGCTGCTGCTGTTTAGGATGCAGCCGGGCTCCTTTGGTCCACGACTTGTTTCCAGGCCGGCCACTGAGCCCCTTTCCTAATTGCTGCAGCTCTGCACGTTAAAGCCCAGCAGCAGCGAGCTGCAGGGTAGAGCATAGAAGATGCTTGTGTGTCTCGAGCTCAATTATTTTGCAGGGCTGCATGGAATAAAGGGCTGCCAGACATTCGCCTGTCCATTGCGTCACCCCAGAATCCCTTATTAACACGTGTGCCAGTTCACTTGAAAGGTTGCTGGCAGGGGAAGGGGTGATTATGGAGAAAGGAGTGCTGGAATATAGCACCGAGGCAGGGGAACACGCTGGCGGCAAGAGGACGGACATCAAGGGCTATAAAGCCACTTGGAAAGGAGTGAGAGTCATGAAAGGAGATGGAAATTGGACTATGCTGGAGAGCCGGCACAAAGCACCAGTGAAGTAAAACAAAAGCCAGCAGCGACCTGGGCGAGAGCTACTTCAATGTGCGAGGATCAAGTGCTCAACAATGCCGTGCGAGGGGGAGATGTGCTAGCGGGAAAAGATCAAGGGCTTCAGCACTCTGATCCAGGAGATAGAGGCACTAATGGGAAGAAATTAGCTCCTGGCAGGCTGCCGTTCAGGGGAAAAGGCACTGAGAGGAGGATTGGAGCAGCGGAGAAGACGCAGCACAAGCCACGTGCAGGAGGACAGAGCAGGGCAGAGAGGACCTTCCTCCAGGGCTGGTCCCACTGCTTCAAGGTGTGCAGAAATGATGCAAAGTTGGGTTGTTCTTAGTATCATTTTGCCACGTGTGTTGCATGAGGGTTGCTCTTGGGGAGCAGTGGTCCTCAAAGTGGGAACATCAATGGGAACATCCATCCGGAGTCCCATAGCCACAGCAGTACTCCATCCCTCTGCTTTGACCCATCAAGATGCAATTAGCTGCATCTTGCTTTTTACACAAAATATTATCATGTCAGCTATAGGGAAACTAAAAAGAGAAAAAGCCTCTAGTGTTCATGACAAATGAAAAACTTAAATCACCACAGAGCTGTACAAACAACTCAGTTCATAATAACCTAGGAAAATGCAACTGTGTGCTAATTATAACAAAAGAGATGCAGAAGAGAGTCCCTCTTTCAGGATCTATGCAAACTTCATGTTTTTTGAAAGATCAGGCTGGCAAGGAAGCAAAAACAGTTACAGCATCATTAAAAAAAATCAGCAACACAAAAAACCAACAACCAAACAAACAACCCAAAGCAGCTAAGCCAGATCCCTCTTTACTAATGAAAAGAGTTGAAATGTCATTGATTGCTCAGACATTCCAGCTTCTTCACACCTTCGGGACAGAACTGAAATTCTCAGAGCAATTTCAATGCAAGTCTAAAATGGGGAAGGGCCTTTGAGGTTAACCAAAATATCAGTGCAAGGGAATTTTGCAAAGTTTTTGGAAAATAGGAAGTCTGGTGGCAGTAGAGATATGAAACGGAGGAAGCTGGTTTATTACAAGTTGGGTTACAGCAATAGCAAGAGACCGTGGCAGAAACCAAACCTCCTTTGTGATTGTAATGTATTTCCAGGTGACAAGCCAAGATGGAAGGGTTAAATGACCTCTGCCGTGACACAAATCTTCAGAATCCCAGGAAGAACCTTTCTCCCAGAAATATCCTTATTTTAATTATTGAAATTGCAGTTTACATTCTAGTGCTGAAGTCTACCTCTCCTAATGTAATAACTACATCCTTTATCGTAAAATTAAGCAGAAATCTATGCTCTGGGGAAATGGAAACAGCTTTTCAGGCATTTTACTCTTCCCTCTAAAAGTTAGTGGCCTAGAAAATTAAGTAAACAACCAGTTTAGGTAGTTCAACCAGATGTAATTTTTGTAGTTCTGTTATTTCCGTGAAAATGTGAAGATAGTTATAAGATTATCTATCGAGGCTTATTTATGATGGCAATTACATCCTCGTGCATTCTGAAAAGGATATGTAGAAACGCAGGGTGAATAGCAATAAAATATTCCTGCAAATACACTTAACTTCGTTTTCTGCAGCCGTATACTCTCGTATTCCTCCTCTTCCTCGTGCCCCTCACTTTGCAGCTCCAGAATGCAGAAACTTTAAATATTGACATTAAAACCCATAAATAATTATGCTGAATATAATAATAATGTTTAAACACCAGCAGCTTTTAGTGTAAATTGGGTTGGACTCTGTCGGAAGATGCAGAGGCTGCAATGCTGAGCAGAGGCTGCAGTGGTGGCATTTCCATTCCCATCTCTACCCTACCAGTTATGAATTTCCTTGCCCCTGTTCTGCTTCTGCTTTAGCCCTTTTCCTTGCAAAAGTCTGTTTAATTCCCCAATTACTGCTCCAGTGCAGCTGACAGTCTTTTGGATAGGATTATTTTGGGAGGCATCACACACACAGAGTTTTTAGGTAGTACCATCAAAAATAGGCAAAGCGCCTTGATGAATCACACTATGTACATATAAAGGAGATTAATTTTCTGCTTATGACACACACAATTATTTTACTATAAACAAAGCACAGTTTAGAGCAATGTGATTTACATAAAACTCCACAAAAAAATAATGACTAATCATCCTAAAATATGCATCATTAATTTAACTCTACAAATCGTTTGAGTTTTAGAAACTACGCACAAATTGCTTTGTGAATAATAATATAAAAACTCTCATTATTAAAGTTTGCAGTAATTTAAGACTGTGGGTAACATCAACAAACAATAAAAGACTAGTTGCCAGAGGGATAAAGAGCAAACCCCACACAGAAATATATGTAGGAATTATCCTGCTCCTGAATTCAAAATTTCCGTAGAAAATGCCACCAGGCTAATAAATGTTTTTCTTTGTTTTGTTGCTTAAGGAGGCATTTTGAAGAACAACACAGAGACACAGATCTATATAGTGACCAGCAGTACAGTGGATCTATAAGGTGCTCTGCTCCGTGGAGCCTGCTCCCCACATTGCAAACCATTCCAAGTACCCAGGGAAAAAGTTATGATGGTCCTTAAAACCATTTAAGAAATCATTCAAGGGTGTCATTCCAGAACCTGAAACTATCCAGTAATAATTTAAAATAAAAAAGTTTCCCCAAGAAGAAAAAAAATGCTAATACAATTCATAATAAATTAAAAAATATATTAGTTTGTTGCTGTAGTAACTGCACTAAAGACAAAAGTAACTGAAGCACTGAAATACCTTGTGCATTATCTTGTGTTTATATTGATGAATGCCCCTAAGCTTCCACTTGGCCATGAAGTAAATCAAACTGTGACATTTTCATGCAAATTTTGAACAGTCTTTGCATGTTGTAGGATGTACACCATGGATGATAATCATCTCTCCAAGACCCTGGTTCGGTTTATCCCTTGCTCTGTCCTTTCATTCCACTGCTGATTCATGAGAACCCTCTTTGCAATTAGCTCTCGAGGCATCTGAAGAAAATATATTTCTATTTTTTTTCCAAGTGTGAGAGTCCTTCTCACCTCTCTGCTGGAAAATCAATATTGTCTAAGCAGACCTAGAATGATACAAGCAGGGGAGAGGAGCAGGAAGAAACACAAGGGCATGAGAGAAATATTATTGGGTTTGATTTATGCATTTATATTTGTATAATATGATATGTGATTTATATTTATATGATATATAAATATTTGATTAGCAGTAACAAGAGCCTGTGAAAGGACATTTAATCTGTATTACACCAGACACAGAGATGAAGACTGTCTGCTGGAAGTGGTGTGAGAATGGGCACATACAAACATTGTGGATAGAAGTATAAAAGACAAAAACAGCTTTGGTGCGTTCCAGGTTTCCATACTGTTTGCAGTATTAGATATATGCAGAACCAGGCTGAATGTCTAATCTAGGTTAAAAAATTTAGATCATGAATTGTTTTCTGTATTAAAAGCAAAAAGAAAAAGTCCTTTTTTTTGCTACTGCAAGTAATCTTACTTCATCTAATAACAGAGAATTATATCATGGAAATTTCATTTTTCTACAATATCTGCTATCAGTACAGAACAACTTTAGTTTAATCTTTTTTTTTAATCTATGTAAAAAAATCACATAAACCTTTTAAGGGTGTGATTATTTTCCAAAGCCTGTATTGCAGGAAAGGCAAATGCATCCTTTCCTTCAAACATACAGTTGTTCTTACGAGAACTTATCTGGTGCTTTCCTCAGATGACAACTGCCAAAGTAAACAGCAATATTAATCCTCAGGAGCTATTTACAATGTAACTGCTGCAGCCTTCCACCATAAAATATCTTTAGGAGATATTTTCCTGCCAATGCTTCTTTTTTCATTTAAAAATTGCCTACAAAGTCCAAGTAAATAACAGGAAAACCCATTAGAGTCACCTCATATTTGGTTACTTGAGTCTTTATAACAGTGAACGAATAACATCAGTCTCTTTTTCACACAAAATGTGAACCCTTATGGCCCAGGCCAAGGCCCTTCATTAAGCAGATCCTATATTTGTTGTTCCTATATTCCAGTTGCATGTCAGAAGTGGAGGTTACAGCTCTCTTCTTAATGGGGAACCTTGTCATTTGGGCAAATCTCATTTTAGATTAGACCACAGAGTGGTTATGCATTATGAGAGGTAACTGGGAGAGGGACAAGAGTTGATGAGGAGACTAAAAGAGAAACAAAACTCAGCAACCTGCACAACCTCATGGCCTGCAAGGAGACGCTCTTCCAGTGTTTTATCTCTCTAAGTGACCGGATCAGTAGAGCCAATTTCCAGCTATGTTGCTCAGCATTAGCAAAGCGGCTCAAGGCTTTGGCAGGAATCCTGCGCAGCACTTCACCGCACAGCTGCCGTCTCCACTTTCCTGCATCTGACAACGGGTAACGGACCCAGGAAAAAAAGTCTGTAACGCTGATTTACAGGAGTAAGTAGTGCCAGGAGCATGTCAGGGGGATAGGGGCTGGCTAAAAGCCCCATGGCTTCCAGCCAGCTTGTCTCACCTTCCCTTGCGTCCCAGGATAAACTTGCGCTAGTGAGAAACAGTGCTGTGAAAACGCCTTCACCTCCAGTCTGCTCATCAGCTCCTCAGCAGACTGAGCATCCAGGAGAGCCACTGCTCAGTTGGCCAATGTTTGCGGAGGTGACGGTTCAGGAAAACATCTGTCCAATGCTGCAGCACCCAGATCTTGAAAGGTCTTGGGTTGGCCTTCCAGGACTCTGAGAAGTAAGCAAAATTAAATATTGGATTGAATGCACTGAATAAAGGGTTTTTCCCTCTTGTCTTCCTTGATGCAATGAAACTACACAGTATTCATGTAGGTCAAATGAGAAAAACCTATAGCCTAAGTTTGTCCCTTGAATTAGTAGTCATCGTGTGAAAAGAGATTAAAATTATGGAATGCATTGATTACTTTTTTCCATGTAGCAGGTATGACCGTGTTGGTCTGTTTAATCCCTTCTTCCAAACGCACTTGCATGTGGAGTTCCCTAGCCTTCCTCATGACCACAGGGGCTCCAAAGTTTTAAAGGAAAGCTCAGAGCTCAGTGCACACCTAGTTATGTCCATTGAGAATTAAAAATATGGAGTCTCATCAGATGCCACCAGTGCAAACATTGGCAATACTGTGTGCACCAGCCAAGTCAACCCCATCATTCATATGGAAAAGGGCCTTTTGCTGGAAATACCCAGCAAAATCTTCAGTCTCCTGCAGAAATCCTGTTTCAGGACTGAGGTCACTACATGTCTTCACATTTTTTTCAGGTGTTGGAAAACACACTTGCTTCAAAATGAGGACACAATATCATCTCTACATAATAAATAGTTTTTCTAAATCTGTAGGTGCCCTAGATTCTTCATGCTTAAGTTTACATTAAGATTTGCCCTTAATGCACAATTAAATTCACACTATTTTCACCTTAATACCACTAGTTACACTTGAAACCTGGCATCTGACTATTCTATGGATCCTAACATATCTGACATGTTTGCTTATTTGGGTGGAGGGAGGGAATATGTACATTTTAATTTTTGATACCACATTAATAAAAGTAATGTTTATGTAAGCTTAGAAGCCAGAGGGTTTTTCTTGATTGTTTTTTTTTCATTTTGTTGTTTGCAAGATAAAATATTTGCATAGAGATCAGCATAGAATAGATGTGAATGCCGACTTAATGGTTTCTTAGATTTTTGTAATTAGGTTTCTAGAAAATGAATCCAAGAAATGTAAGTGAAAGAATAGAAGCTGCAACACAGTAATTGAATGTCGTTGGCCACGGCCCATCTCTCCAATATTTGATATTTGTGCTGAGCCCAGCCTTAAGCACGCAATCTGCAAATCATCCTAATTAATGAAATACAGAACTAAGAACCCAGAAATCCGCGATATTATGATGAGACATCTATCAAAGAATACAGCATTTTCCACCCTGCGTCTGTAGCAAGCTGAGACAAGTGATAACCAAAGAAAATATGAACATCTTTGCCTGTTTTCTCTACGCATCTCTGCATCTGTGTAGATTATTTATCATACTTTCACGAGACACATGAGAGATTATCCTATGGAGATGTTATACCACAGCTCACATCAGAAGCACAAGAAAAAGGAATGTTTTTTTCACATCTTTAGGCGTTTTTACCAAAGACCATTGTGGGGGAAAAGGCACTGCATTCTCATTGCTGTTAATAGAGTAGACTTATGACTAAGAGAAATTTGCATCATCGAGTCCTTTCAGCTCCAGAACCACCACTGGAGGGAGCTCCCCAGACTAAGAAGGATTGAAACACGGATAAGAAGGAACCGTGAAGCATCTAGAGGCTGGAAGAGAGCCAGAAAGTTCACAAATTTAGGACATCTGGTCTTGGGAGGCAAATCTGGTTGCAAATTTTGAAAGGCAGCTGGAATTCTATGATTTTTAATAGAGTTTTAATAAAACATAGACATAAATCGGTTAAACAAAGCATTCACTCATTCAGCTAATTAACTATAATTCTAATTAAGTCAGAGTTTTATTCAACTATAATGGTGTGAGACTAAAAGCCTTCTGGTTGCATAACGTGACTGACAACATTTTTTTATTAATCTCAAGTACCTAGATATGTTGTGTGCTTTCCAGCCCTCTAAAGTGCTACACAAACCGTGTACAGAGTTATCCTTCTAACAACTCCTTGGTGTTTACGAGTCTTCATCTCATTGCCTGATAGAGCAACCAAAACCGAACTAGGAGCAGAGTGTTAGCTCTGGATAATACCAATCTCCAACGCTTGGGAAGAGTCTGCAAAGGCCTTACTCTAAGCTACTTCAGAGGGAAATAGTGGTAAAGTTTCAAAGAAAATGTGTTCATATTCATTAATGCTCACAAAATGTGTTCACATTCATAACACATTAACGGTCATTACAATAATAGTCATTAACACTCACTGCATTAACCATCATTATGGTGGCAGAGTTCAAGTATCACCTCAGATTTTATCGTTCTTTCTTGGTATGTTGAGCAGTGCAAAAACGTTGTTACTCCTATGCATAAAACAAGCTATTAGAACAGCTAAGCAGGATTCACTACGTCATATACCAGAGTTTTGCTGCATAAGAACTTATAAGAAGTATCAGATTACAATTTCTGCACCTACAGAAGCCTTGGAGCCTAGTTTTAAGGCAGAAGAGATTATTTTACTTCCCCCTTCACTGAATGAGAAAGCAGTGCTGAAAATTTTACTGCAAATTTTACAGAAGACCTTCTGGAAGCAAAAAATCCAGCAACTGATGTGATAGCAAGAGCATTCCGAAAATCTCCCTGGAGTTCAGGAGTGAACTTCTGAAGATAGATACTCATTTTGTTCTCTGCTAATTATGATGAGAAAGTGTGCATTATTTTTAGCTTCCCTAATAGAATAATTAAGTAATAATGATAGAAAGCTATTCTGATATATTTTGAGCTCATATCACACCACAGCAGGCCAAGTGTCACCACTGCATTAATGAATTCACATGTGTCTGATAATTGGAAATCCAAACTTTTTCTTCTTCCTATCTATGATGAACTCACACTTAAGTACCTATTTTCAGGTCTAGATTTTTTTTTTTGTGATGGGTTGCAAGGTCTGACAGCATTTTCTGAGAAGGATTCTGACTCGAGTTCAGTTATTTTGATCATGTCTATGGGTAGAGCTATTTAATACCCGGGCATCTTCTTGATAGCACTTTGGTGTTGCTCCAATGGTAATTGTAACTTTCTCCCTCCTATTTTATTGTCCACAACAATATCTTTACTGGTGTGGACAGTATAAATTATGGCTTAAAATAAATGCCTTGATATAATCCTGATTTCTTTAAGTATATTGTATAAGTGTCTTCCAAGCCAATGAGGTTTCCATTTCTGGCACAAGAGCTTTCCAGCTTTGAAGAGATTTACGGAGATACAGCTAACATTATTTTCAGAACATATTTACTAGAGTTTATTGCCTTCAAAGTAAAATAAAAAAGGCTTCTCAGTAATGCTCATGACCAGTAGTTGTTCCACAAGATGTAATTTCCTAACTTAGGGGAAAACAGTGATTTTCAAGCACTTTTATGTAACCAGGCTGTTCCTCGTACAGTCTATTTTTTATGCTTAGCCCCTCGCACTCGTATAGCTGCCAGCCATCACACAGAAAGCAAGCTAAGAATGTGATTTTATTTCTGGCTTTAATTAATAATTGATGATATTAAATTAAAATATTTGAAAGCTCTTCTGTTTTGGGGATATAGGTGAGACTAAGTGTTGTTTTAATGATTATATAATACACAGCCGAACACCTCAAACGAGACTCAACCAGACCATTCCCTGCAGTATTAAGATACTCTTAATCAGACCTGTTGCTATGAATTTATTTTAATATCTTTGCACATTTTTCAGTACCTCAAGGTGCATCTAATAAGTAGAATTAAAGAGTTAAAAAACACTGTACATTGAAGGATATTATTGCTCTGTTTTTGAAGAGGAGTGATTTTCATCTATAGCTTTAAGTAGAGGAGTTGGTGCTATCTAGTATTTTTTGGTGGGGAGAAGAATAAAGAGGAGATAGTACAAAATATTTAAACTAAAAGAGGAAAATTTTAGATAATATACAAATTAAAATTAAATAGTTTTAAATGATAAAAGCTAATCCTAAGGATTACTGATAAAAACAGTATCAATGAATTTCTTACATTTACTTTTTTCTATTAGCACTTTAAGAACATATTCTTTTCAACAGATAACTCTCGTATATTTAGATAAAAGAAACTAATCAAAATAATCCTGTTACAAAGAAAAAAATTCATTTTTTTTCTGAAATTCAAGAGCTTTCCTTTCTGGAAGTATTGATACATATTGCAGTTTAGTTATGGCTATTTAAATCCTGACACAATTATGTGTATAGTAATAGAATCCCAGAAATTTTGCCTTTCCCCATTCTGGGAAATCACTCTACCTAGCAAAATTGCAAGGGACTTGCCTCTTCGTCAGCATTCTAGATGTCAAAAGTGGAAGAGCCTTTGCTGAGCTCCTCATCTGAATAGATTAAGCATGAGTTAACAGGAGCAAAGAAGGTGATTTTTAGACTCTTCCTCTTTCTGAGTTATCTATAATATTCATTTCTTGATATTATTGAATATTCAGCTTTGCAAGCAGCTTGAGAAATGCAAATGCCGTGATATTTTGAAAGGGAAATCAATGAAAGTGGAAAAATTCCTGCCATTCCATTATAAATGCAGGATCACAACTGCATTCAAAAGACAATCCTCCTATGTACTGCCAAAGAAACAGAACACTTATTTTCAGAAATCTCTTTTCAGTTATGATTGCACCTTGAATTCATTGGTTTGCTCCCATTCGAAAAGAAGAATCAAGTTTTGCTATCAAAGAAAAAATTCCTATGCTTTTTAACATCCATGCAGTTAACACAGGCTTTGAATTCCCTTCCAGTGGGCTTGAAGTACTTGCTTTTGGGGCAAGATTATATTTTTGGTAGCGACTTTAGTTTCAGAAATCTAAAAGAACATAATTCCTTAGTACATGGACATAGAGGGATTTATTGCACCGACCTCATCTAACAGGAACTTTACCAAGTGTTTTGCATTTTCAAAATATTTTCAGCTCTTTCGTGTAGTAGTTCAAAACCGACATCTGTTGCCTCTTTTCTGGTTGTTTTCCTGTTAACTTAGATTAACTTTCCAGGATCATAAACTCATTTTACAGTAAGACAAAATGCCAACAAGTCAACTGTGTGCCGTGCATTGGGCTTCATTGAATGGCACGTATACATCCGTGGTGTCCACTAATGCAATTTGCTCTTTATTCGCTAGGGCAACACTTGCCTGGCCCGTAGGAAAATGGTATTGACGAAGTCTAGAGTCTTCTTTGTGTCTATAAAGAAACCTGGGACCAGCTTTTTGCACATCTGCAGTGGGGTGTCTCAGTAGGCTGATTATGGCTCAACTCCCATAGGAACTTCACAGGACTGGGAAGTACTCAGCAGCTCTTGCAGTACCACTTATCTTTATTCATTATACATATGGAAAAAATATTTCATTGCTCTGGCAGCTGGTCCTTTAGAACCCCACCAATTTAAATATTTCCACGCAATTTACATGTTGGCTATTTATGCATAAATAATGGAAATGTGCATTGCAATTTTGAGTGGGGGATAAATGCCTGCACAAAGACACGCAAGGAGCTGAATCAGATTTCCGCAGGTTGCCTCATCAGAATTGGTGATTTCACCGTCCAGACCTTCTTTCCGGGTCCTTATGGTTTGTGCTACATAGAAGTGGAGAAGAAAAAAAGGACTGAACAAGTGATTTATTTTTCTAGATTCACAAGGCTTAGCTAGATACTGAATGTGACCTGAGTGTGACCTGTGTTGATATTTTTAATTGCCTTTTTTTTCCCCTAACAAAGTTCTTATTCATGCTCTAGTTTGTGTTTTGACAACTAAGAGAGACAGATGTCTCTAATATGATTACTAAAGACCAGCACTTTGGTGTATGTAGTGAATACACAATGATAGTGATTACCAAGGTTTAAATGCTCAATAAAATTTAAAATCAGCAGAAAATGTGCTGTTAATGAACAAGTTGGCAAAGTTCAGATATAATGTTTAAAACTTGAGTATTTTACTCAGATTGGTAAACTGGATATAGGCAGTGGCTTCTATGGGAGCAGATCGCATCAGTGTAACAACTAAAATCATTTTTGTTGAGAATCTGAAAAACCATTAGCATCTTTGCACCAGATGCTTTATTATGACTAAGAATCTAGTAAAGCATCTCAATTTTAGTTGAATTTTCTCTCTTTGCCAGGGAGTCCTCTTCCCCCTGCGTTCATCAATAACTGGAAAGTGTTAAAGATGATGGAGTTGAGGCAAATGGAGACCCACTACTGTTTTCCCAATGTTCAGTTCTCTTTCCAGGAAGAAGTAATAATGTACATGAGCATCCTGCATGCAACCACCCGCAATGTGAAAATCCAGACTAAATTTCTTCAGAAAATCTGCCTAGAGCATATTGTTCATCACACACCTCTTTGGCACACTGAGACCAGAATCTACATTTGAAAAATACAATTTTGAAAATAGCAAGAGTTTTTATAGAGGTTGCCCATAAAGAGGAAAGGAAGTAAAAGAAATTGAGTAAATTATTTTTTGCAAATGTGTTTGCTCAACTCTAGAATAACCCAAGGTAAGTCTTTAGATAAATTAACTGACTTTAAATCTACCACTGTTAAATTAAATACAAATTAGGTATTATTTCTATTTTAGAAGACACCTAAAAATAAGTGGAAATAAGTGAAAAAATAAGCACTGCAAAAGTTTCTTTCCCCCTGAGATTTCTTTAAGAACAAGCCATAGCCGTTCTTCAGTTTAAGAAATAGCCTGTGCTGAAAGACTCTTTTAATGTCTTTTTCACTTCAGAAGCATTCATAAACTTAATAAAAGATAAACAGACCCTTAGATATTTTAGTAAATAGATAATTGGGCACTTTTTATGCCATCCCCTCCCCTTGTGCTTCATTTTAGTTTTCAGTTTAGTGGATCTAATCCTAGACAAGAAAGAATTGGGATTTTCAACAGAATGAAAAGAGAAGGGTAAAGGAGAAGGAAAGGAATAGGCAAAAAATTGAAATTCTTTTTTTTCTGTCACTTTTTTTCTTTTTTTTTTCCTTTTTTTTTTAAACTCTGCACATTTTACTGCAAAAGCTGCCGTCTGAAAAATTGCCCTCCAGGCAAAGCTGCATGTAGCAATTCTCAAGAGATTCAAGGCAGAATTTCAGTCCCACGCTGTTTCACAAGACTTTAAATTAAAACTTCCCAGAGAATAGCTGAAGTGCAGGCAGCGGAGTGCAGAAATGTGTCTTTTAGGGCAAAGAGAAGGAGAAGAGGCCGGGCTGGTGAGGCAGAGACAGGCGACGATTGGATGTAAATTTGCTCTTACGCTACAACCTACCAACACCAGAGTGTCCCATAAACATTTTTATTTTTATTTTTACAGCCATTTTTCTTTTTGATATGTAAAGCACGGGTTCGGGTATAAAAGAAAATGCATATTTTAATGTGTGCATTTGTTTAAAAAAAAATAACTAAAGCAGTAACTACTCCCTCTTTTTTGATCCCTAATGTTCGACAGCAAACTGCTCTCCTGGAGCACCTTCAAATTAAAAATAAAAATGTTTAGGGTGGATTTGTCAGTTTTCCACTTGATTTTTGTAATTCTTTCTTCAAATAATTCATGCATTTTAATTCTAAAAATATTTTAAAGTTCTTATGCTTTGAAGCACGTTTGTTTGAAACTTGACCTACATTTTTTTATCTCCTTTTGCAAAATCCATGTAATGCTTTCTGTTCTTTTCCTGTAAAAGTTCAGTATTTTTATCCCATCCATGTAAAAATAAGGTTAAATGAACAGTGCTCTTTTCCCGATTTATAATAAACTGAAGCACAGTAGAGGATAGAAGAAAAATGCTTAAAAATAAAAACAGTTTTCAATTTCCAAAGAGATTAAATAGTTACATATGAGTTATATATGTGTTAGAAGAGGATGGAGAAATTCTGTGGGACGAAACTCTTTGAATTAATATTCTTTTCACTTAAGAGCAAGTAGTTAAAATATAATGGTTAAAAAAATTGACTGTTTAGATATCCAGATTTTCTCCTAATTTTTTTGAAAGTGGCTAAGTTTATAGAGCAGAAAATTGACTGTTCGACAATTTCTTTTTTTAATGCTTTCATTTTCTTTGGGTTCGGGAAAGAACATTGTCTTCATGAGTGAGATGTATTTGCCTGCCTTTTCAGAGCCTATGAAATATTTTCTGTGGAAGAATATGGCAATCCCAATCTCTGGGAAGATACAAGAAGTGAACCACTTAATGCACTCTAACCTTTTATCAAAAGGAAAGAAATGCTTGAAATTGTGTTCTTTTAATTTAATTTAATCTAATTTTTACTTTTTTGAGGTGCTTTCCTCCTACCTGTAATATCACTTGGACATGGTAAATGCATTTCATATGGTCTTCTGCTGAAGTCTCACTTCAGAGAGTATATTTATAAAAAGGATATGTAAAGGTATATCTAAAAATAGGTGGAATATCATCAGATTTACCCATGTTAATAATCATCCACCCAAAGTGTACGTGCCCTCTCCTCCTGATGTTGCTTATCTTGTTTTCTCATTTTGTTCTCCAGATCCAGAAGAATGTCCTGCTGATATGCAGTTTCTCTTGTCCTTAGCTGGATGCCTCCTACATGCATTAGAAATCAATATTTGGTAGTATTACTTTATCTATCAACCTGATGAGAGCTTAGGACATGCTTAGATCCATCTTCCAAAAAAAGTGTCAGTTAACACTATTTGTCATTGCCTCAGAGGTGGAAATAGACAGCAGACACGACTGAAAGAATGACTTGAATGAAAGATCATGTGGAAATAAATGAAAAACAAGAACTCTTTTCACAAGGCAAATATTCCCATAGCAAGAATAGCCAATGCTAACAGTTAAGGGAGTAGCACATAACTTTTGAT